>CM053761.1:666253-718905 GCA_028658305.1 Pachyuromys duprasi
TACCTCAGTTGACCTTTGTGGAGGTTTTACCTATAGCTCTTTGCCTTGTCATAACCTTATTAGGGTTTGGGGTTTTGTTGTTTTCTTGTCTTTCTCTCACTATTTAAAGTGGACTAGCAGAAAAGAGTTGTGTGTGGAGGCTACGCTGGCTGGTTGGGCTGGCTTCTTGGAGTTGGGCTTCTGAGCATCAAGAGAGCTGAACTGAGCTCCTTGCCTCTAGATCTGAGTGAGGGCTCCTTGGGAGAACCGGACTGAAGTTGTCTGATCGCCTCTTCTCAAAGTTCAGGAGAAGCAATAGAGCCACTTCAGACCTCACAGACGGAGGTGGATGTGGCTGCCTTAGAATTCTTCCGCTCATAATTATTTTAAAAACTGGATTTTTAAAGTCTGTAAGTAAGTGTTTCACAATGAGGAGAGCCACAGTTTGTTTCTTCCTTTTGGAAAAACCTACCTAGTACAAGCCACCACATGCTCAGTGCGTGGCTCGGTTCTCCACAGCCCTTGGTGTGGTAGAGTCCAGCCATTACATTACCATTCTCCTACTTTACTTTGACATGGTTTTTTTTTTTTTTTTTTTGTACATTTTGGCTGCAGTATTGGTGGTAGAATATACTTTGATGGATCATCTCTACTTCTGTATTTATTTATTTATTACTGGACCTCAACCACAGCCTTCTCCCCTCCACTCTGCCCGTAGGATGTACTGTATGTAGTCATGCACTTTGTATTAATATATTAGACATCTACAGATCGGTTTTGTACTTTTTATACTGTTGGATACTTATAATCAAAACTTTTACTCTAGGGTATTGAATAAATTTAGTCTTACTAGAAAATAAAAGGAGTTCTTTTGTGACTTTGTTTGAAGTGTTCACGGCATGGAGAGATGGCTTAGTGGTTAAGAGCCCTGCCTGCTCTTGGGGAGGACCAGGTTGGGTTCCCGGCTTCCACATGGCAGCTCTGAAAGACTTGCAGATAAGTAGGTAAGGGTGTGTGCTGCCAAGCCTGACAGTCTGCAGTTTGGTCTCTAGCACAAACGAGGTAGGAGAAGACTAACTCCACAATTTTCCTCTGACCTCCGCATATGTTGAAAAACACTGTGAATTGTTTCCCTCTGTCCTTAGTATGCCTTAGTATGCTTTTATGTATGGAATGTGTTTTAGGTAGTACATTGGGGTTTTTTTTTGTTTCACCTTTTTTTAATTTTAATTTTTTATATTAATTAATTCACTTTGTATCCCAGCTATAGCACCCTCCCTCCCTCATCTCCTCCCATGAACCTTCCCTTGTCCAAGGATAGGGGGAGGTTCTCTTCCCCTTCCATCTGACTCTAGCCTATCAGGTCTCATCAGGACTGGCTGCATTGTCTTCCTCTGTGACCTGGTAAGGCTGCTTCCCCCTCAGGGTTAGGTAATCAAAGAGCCAGCCACTGAGTTTAAAGTAGTGCATTCTAAAAATTAGTACATTTCCATTTCCTTGAGCTGGATATTGTGTATAGACTGTTGGGTGTGGTGGCACACACCTGTGATCCCAGCACCCAGGCAGGCAGGTCTCTGAGTTTGAGGCAACCCTGGTCTATAAAATGAGTCCAGGACAGCCGTAGCTACACAGAGAAACCCCATCTTGAAAAACAAAAAAAAAATCTCTTCCTAGATAAGTTTAGGTTTGTAAAATTGCCAAACCTAGGACAAATTGAATCAATATACCTGAATCCTATTTTTTAAGATGTCACTCTGAATTTAGGTTGAGCCTCTTGATCTATGCTACCACTGTATGGCAAACAGGGAGGCAGATCTCTTTATGAAACACCTGTTTTGAGCCAAGTGATCTTAAGCATTGGTTAAACGTCCTAGTTTACTAGTTTGGTCTTAGTTACTTTTCTGCTGTGAAGAGGCACCATGTCCAGTGAAGCGTTGAATTGGGGCCTTGCCTACAGAGGGTAAGACCCATGACCACCATGGTGGGGAGCGGGCGGCAGGTGGCTGGAGCAGCAGAGCTCAGTGGTGAGGTGACAGTAGCAGAGCTGACAACCATGAGGTGGAGAATCCTCAAAGCCAGGTGCCAGTGACTCCTCCAACAGGGGCACACCTTCTCTTGCTCGTGCTTCCCCAACTGTAGCTCAAACAATCAAATCCATGAACCTGTGGGAGCCATTTTCATCCAAATACCCATCAGACAGGTTTAAAGCAAAGCTGTGGCTGAGCACAATTATAAAGAAAAGTGTAACCTGCTTTTCTTATTCCTAAATTTGGATGAGACAGGGTTTCTTAGTAGCCCTGCTATGCTAGTTCTGGAACTCACTCAACATCAGGCTGGCCTCCAACTCAGACCCACCTGCCTCTGCCTCTTGAGTGCTGAGATTAAAGGCTTGTGCCATCCTGCCAGGCCATATTTGCTTTCTTTTTAATGGTTTATCCTTTTAAATTATTTTATGTACATTGGTGTTTTGACTACATGTATGTAAGGTGTCATATCCCTGGAACAGGCGTTAGACTGTTGTGAGCTACTAGGTGGGTGCTGGGAATTGAACTCTGGTCCTCTGGAAGAGCAGGCAGTTAACTGCTCTTAATCACTGAGCCACCTCGCCAGTCCTGATTTGATATTCTTTATGTATATTGGTGTTTCTTCCTCTGGAGAAGGAAAGCAGCCAGTGCTCTTCTTAACTGTGTAGCTACCCTTTGCTTTCTAAACTACCTTAATGTTTGGTGTCTCCTTGATCTGTTAGAAAAGGTGTTTTCTGCTTCCTGCAGAAGGCTGATCTGGAGGGTGAATTCACCTGTGTGTGTGTGTGTGTGTTTGATGTGTGTGCTGTAATGGTCTGAACCAGATCTCTTACCCCAGGGTATAGGAGACCCCCAGCACCCTCCTGCCTTCGCCTCCCAGAACTGGGATTACAGCTTCGGATACTGGGCTCTGAATGCTCGTCCTCACCTATGTGACACTACCAGCTGAGCCGGAACCCCAGTTTTATTTTTTAATGCTGATCTTGAAAATGTATTACAAAGTTTTCATGATGGAACAGACCTGTAATCCCAGGTTTTAGGAGGTGGAGGCAAGGAGTATCATAATTCAAGACAACATGAAGTATATGAAAATCTGTGCCTAAGCAAAGAAACAAATGAGTCTCTGCAGTTGGACAGCCTCAAAAACTAGAAAGTTATCGCCAGCAGTGCAGTGGAGAGCTGAGCTTCTTCAGGGCCTGGGACATTTGACACGGCTGCAGCGTCCAGTGCCTGGCAGTAGTTTATTATTTTTCCTGTATGATGTTCAGTGAACTGGGACTGGAAAGGGAAGAGACAGCCAAGTTGGATCATTATGGAATGACCCAGAGGGTCCTGTTGGACAGTTTCTCAAGCTCACTGTGGCGTTTGCTTACTCATTGTTGGTAGCGTCCTACGCCCTGGTGAAGGCTTCTTATTGTAGTATATTGAGACAAACCTACTCAGTGTAGAAAGCACTTAAACTAGAGCTGCATGTTTGTCTGCACTTCAGGTGTGGTGTTCTGCAGCAGGGAAAGATGGGCTTATGCTTGTGTTTATGCCCCAGTCTCAAACAATGGTTGAGCAACAAACTCAGTGTTGACTATTCCGAGCCACTAAACATCCCTGCTGGCTTTCCTGTGACAAATGGCAAATCCCTTATAATCATCCCAGCGCCACTGAGCTTTAACACCAAGTTGCAAAATTCAGCTTCAAGATCTGATGTGCCTGACATCAGACTCTTAAACCTGGCAAGGGACACAGGCTGTAACTCCCACATTCACCAGCAAAACTTTTTCCATAGATTGGAAGAAGGCCGAGTCACTGAGCAGGCTATAGCTGAACTGCCTACAGGACCTGCTGTGTCCACAGGCTCCATGCATTACCACATGAATGCCTACCAGGTGGGGCTAGCCCAAGAAGCAGTGAAAAAGACAGGGACTTACCCAGTGATTCCTAGCACTTTGGGAGGCAGTCGTAGGTAGATCTCTGAGTTCGAGGCCAGCCTGGGCTACAGAATGAGTTCAGGACAGCTGGAGCAAGACAGAGAAACCTTGTCTCCAAAAATTCTAAATAAGTAAAGGAGCAGGTAGAAAGTGAAGCGCGCGCGCACACACATAAATCATTAAGATAAATTTTACCCTCATTTCAGATAAAATCACGGAAGGACTGTTAGTTTTTCTGCATGTCAGTTATCGGGAATAGAAAACACATTGCTATCTGCATGTTCCCCCAGAAGAACTGCCTCTGGACAAACATCTTCCCAGAGAGATGCAATCTGTGGATAATTGTGACCACTGTACTAAACTTTGTATCTGTCAGTGTAGTTTTAAAATTTATTTATTCATAGCCAGGGCATTCGGGAGGCAGAGGCAGAGGCAGATGGATCTCTATGAGTGGAGGCCAGCCTGGTCTACAGAGAAAGTTCCTGTTCTGCTAGGACGACACAGAAACCCTGTCTGTCTACCTATTGGTCTATAGCTATTAGTCTATCAAATTTGTGTGTGTGTGTGTATCCCAGGGATTGACCTCAGGTTGTCGGTCAAGCTTGTAACTTCCTTGAGATTTGAGCTCCTCTTCTGGTCGCTGTGGGACCCTCACTTAACCCCGAGAGAGACACACAGACACATAAACATAAAAATAAAAGTCTTTTAAAAAAAAGAGTAATTGGAAGCACACCACAGATTGCACTAGGAAAGCCGAACTGGACGAAGTCTAGTCTATTATCAGGTTCTCCAGGCCACTGTAATACCTATACTTTTTTTTTTTAGCACAGGCTGGACAGCAACTCACTATGTAGTTAGGAATAATCTTGAACATGTGATCCTCCTGTTTCTGCCTCAGATTACAGGCATGTTCTACCAAAGCTTGACCAATACCTTAAAGAATATTTTGTGTGTCTGTGTGATTACACATGTGGAGGTCAGAAAAATTCCTGGATTCAGCCCGTAGGGGGGGGTGCTGTGGTTTTTGATAGGGTTTCCCTGGGTAACCCTGGCTTAGGGTTCATGTTGCCCCGGTGTTGGCCCTCAGATCCAAAGGCGTGGGGCCTGCTGTAGAGGGAGAGAAAGGATGTATTCTGAAATAGTTGTAGGCCTTGGCTAATGTGTAGCCTCAGGAACTGGATCCTGGAGGCCAAAGGGAACTGATTTTAAAATGGGAAAACAGTGCATTTACTTAGAGCATTCTTTGGTGGCATAGCATTGAAGCTCTGCCCAGGAGTCCAGGAGGTGGCGCTAATGCACTGTAAGGTTATGTCTTACAAGTATTGATTGTATGAATGACCTGAGGAAATGTTGCTCTCCTGTAGCAAATAGTAAAAGAAGGAAGTAGCTTCACAGAAGTGTATATATTAGGGCTGTGCTTGGTGCATAGTTACTGGGGAGGGTGAACAGGAGGACCATGAGTTGAAGACCTGCTTGGGCCACAGAGTTAAGAGAGCAGACTGGGTAACTTAGTCATACCCTACTTTAAGCTTATAAAAAGAAGAGGAGGAGGAGATAGGTCAGAAAACCCACCATCACCCATGTCAAATTGGAGACCCAGAGGTTATTCCATTCTGTCACTCTCTCTCTCTCTCTCTCCCTCTCTCTCTCTCTCTCTCTCTCTCTCTCACACACACACACACACACACACACACACACACACACACACGGAGGGAAGGAGAGAATAGCCTGGTGAGGTGGGGATTAGTCTCAAGGGCAAGACTGGGGTGGATGTAGTTAGTGGTGGGAGATGGCGTTGGTACTGGCTGTGTTGCTCCGGGAATGCCAGAGATCTGTGGGGGTGGCATTGAGTAGGCTGGGGCAGCACCAGGAATAGCCAAAAGCTGTTGGCCATGGAAGTCGGGGTGGGTAGGAGCTCTAGAGCAGCCCAGCAGCTCAGTGAGGCCGAGTGTCCTTCCAGCTGAGGTGGATTTGCTGTTTTTAGGAGGGTTTTTTAGGAGGGTCTCATTGTGTGGCTCAGGCTGGCCTAGAACTCATCATTTAGGCTAAATTGGCCTCAAGTTCCTCTTGCCTCAGTTTCTCTAGTGCTGGGACTACAGGTATATGCCAGCAAACCATTGATTTCTGCTTTTAGATGTCTGTCCCTAGCCACCTTTTCCTCTAGGTCAAATTAAACTCATGCCAGCCAACCTCTAGGCTTCTTCTCATGCCACTATTGGGTCAATGTTGTCAACTGAATCTCAAAAGCCTATCCCTGTGCTCAGACACTTACCAGTGCAGTTAACTGAAGTGTGCTTGTCACTTTAATACTAAGCATTTCCCTTACTTGTCTCTGTCTCACCCTTGACTTGTGATTTTTTTATCACACTGAAGCCAAGGGGTCTTATATAAGAACTAAGACTCAGGTAAGACATGAGATCATGTAATAACCGTTTAATGGCTTCATTTCCCATCATATTCTGAATAAAAACTGAAGCCTCTTCTGTCGTCTTCAAGACCGTGAATGAGCTTGGCTTCCCTCTCTGTTCTATTTTTTATCACTTTCCCTCTGGCTTAAATCTCTAGACACATGGGCCCTCTCTCTCATTAAAAACTCAATCTACCCCTGAAGTGTTCTTACTGAGCTATTCATGAAGCCTCTTTTATGTAAAAGAAGAAGGGTTAAAAAAGAATCAAATAGTTTTTCTTCCTTTTGGAAGAACATGCTTCCTTTGCTTCCTTTTAAGCAACATGAAGTGGGATGTGATTATTGGAGGAAGAGGAAGGAGTGTGAGAATTCTGCGACCAGCTGACATTTGTAGGGGAATGCTTTTGATGCCTTTAACCTTACTGCTGCATGTTTAATGGCTTAATCATACTTTTTTCTTTATTTTTTTTTTTTTAAGACAGGGTTTCACTGTGCAGCTCTGTCTGGCCTGGAACTCAAAGATCCACCAGCCTCTGCTTCATGAATGCTCAGGTTAACCCAGTTGTTACCAGCTTAATGTCTATGGATCAGGGATCTGATTTTAGCAGGTTTGGAGGCAGTAAGACTCAGCCAGAAAGGTCTGCTGCCTGAGGCTTCATTTCTCATAGCCTGGTAGCTAAAGGCTTGACCTAGTTTAAGCCTCTCCTAAGAGCAGTTTGCAAACCTGGAGGGAGATGAGCTTATTAGCAATAGAAGGGGAAAAGGAAGAAGAAAGAAGGGGTGGGTGGGAAGGAGAGATGTAGGAAGTGGTATCAGATTTCAAGGTTGGGCAGGGGTACATAGTGACACCTACCTTAATAAACAAAACAAACAAGCAAAAAAAAACAACAACACAAGACTAGGGAGAGGATTCAGTGGTTAAGGGTGCAGGCTGCTCTTCTAGAGGGTCCAGGTTTGAGTCCAAGTATGCATATAGCCTTTTCTGAATTTTGTGGCCACCAGTCATGCATGTGGTGCAGACATACATGCTCACAAACACCCCCACACAGACAGCAATAGCAATTTAAAACACCCACACACAGACAATAATAGCAGTTTAAAAAACTAAAATATCAGCGGTTGGTGAAAGGCCTCAGAGGTTAAGAGCATGCACTCTGAGTTCAGTTCCCTGCAGCCACATGTTGATTCATGACCATCTATAAAGGGGATCTGATGCCCTCTTCTGGTATGCAATTGTGCACAAATGGAGCACTCATACATTAAAAAAATATTAAAATATCTTAAAAACAACAAAAAAAAAATCAAGTGTATGGAGAGTGTTGCAAAAGTAATTCCACAGAAGGAAATCTATTAATTTTTGTTGTTTGAAAAAGCATCTTGCTGGGTGTGACGCACACCTTTAGTTCCAGTACTTGGGAGGCAGAGGCAGGCAGATCTCTGAATTTGAGGCCAGCCTGCTCTACAAAGTGAGTCTAGAACAGCCAAGACTTGTTACATAGAGAAACCCTGTCTCAAAAAACTAAAGAAGTATCTTGCTACATAGCCCAGGTTGCTTAGGACTTAACATGTAGCACATGCTGGCCTGGAACTTGCTATGTTTCTGTGGTACTTTCCAGGTTTGCACAACTGTGCCTTAAACTACCAATCTGGTTATACTGTTGCATTTAGAGGAAGGACAATCAGTTTCTAAGGGATAAACTTGACAAGCTGATGATTGCTCCATTTATTAGGCCAATTCTCATGCTGTTGCTAAGGAAGCACTCTGGTTTGCATAGCTATACCAGAGCCTTCTTATTTGTCTATTAGAATTGTTAAGATCTTCTTTTACAAAAGTGTTCATTTTTATGCATCTAAGAGACCAATTACAGTTATTCTCATAAAAATTTCAATATCAGGAATTACATTTAAAAGCAACATACAAGGGAGTTTGAATCTCAACACATCCATCTGATAAACCCTTACCATGTGGCTTAGGCTCAGCTAAAGACTGGATTCCAGGCCAAGGCTTCCTTTTTCTCTCTACCTTTCTTGATCATGTCCCTACCCCCATCTTCCAGACAGGGTTTCTTTATGTAGCTCTGGCTAGACTGTCTTCAAACTGGTGGCAGTCCTTCTGCCTCAGCCTTCCAGGTGCTAGGGTTCTAGGCGTGTGCTAGCGCTTAGTGTACTTCTGGGTACGTGAGCCTATGAAATATCACACCTGCTGAACATCAGTTGTTGCTTGGAGGTTTGTCAAGTGAGCCAGTAAACAGATCCCAGTGGCTTTGTAGAGAATCTAACTGGGCACTGGCACAGACTTTGTGCTGTTTGAGCCTCATGTGTGATGCTCATGGCTATTGGACACAGTCACTGAGTCAAAGTGTGGTCCTACGCTATTTTAGACATGCATGTTTCCATCCCAACTAGTGGAGTCTGGAGGATAAGTTACCCTGAAGAGTCTCAGCCTTTGCAGTGGTTGCCATGGGTGTCAGTGTTCTGCTGTCTTCCTGCAGTGGTGAGGAAACAGGATTTGGGTGCTTAAGTAGCTTTTCCACCCTTGTTGTTCCCTCACTTTTAGCATGTTTGAAAAGCTATGTCTGCAATGATTATTTATTTAGAGAAAGTCTGAGACAGAATCTCATTAGGTAGCCTAGGTTGGCCTTGAACTTGTGATCCTCCTGTCTCAGGCTCTCAAGTACTGGAATTAAAAGCATGAGACAACCAAGCCTGTTGGAGGTTGGTCTGGTGCTATGTATTAAAATGCTAAATACTGGCCTCCAAGATATGGTTGCTATCTTGCAGAGCACATTCTCATGTATAATGTTAGGTAAACCTTGCTTACCAATTTAAAGTTAATAAAGATAGCTCGAAGCCTGTAATTGGGCAGGAGAGAAGTAGGCAGAGCTTAGGTTCACAGCCTTGGGGTCAGATGGGGACCACAAGGCAGGAGGAGAAGCAAGAGAGGAAGCCAGAGAGAAGGAAATCCCTATAGGGCAGTATGGACCATGCACACATGTCCATGGGGGCTAGCCCCATGTAACAGAAGCAGTGCAGGCAGGAACAATTTTGGTAAATAACTTAGAGTGTGTAGCTGGGAAATAGCAAAATAGATTGATATCTCCCATGTATGGTAATTTAAAGCTTTTATAAATTTAAAAGGTTTCTGTCCCTATTATTTGGGAACTAGCTGAAACAGAGAAACCCTATAGAGTCTAATAATTTTAACACAACACAAGCCTGGGCTATAGCATGAGACCCTATGTTTCAAAAAAAAACAAGCTGGGCATGGTGTCACATTCCTTTAATCCAGCACTCAGGAGGCAGAGGCATGAGTTCAAGGCTAGCCTGGTCTACATAGTAAATTCCAGGCCAGCCACAGCTATACAGTGAGACCCTGTCAGAGAGGGGGTGGTAGTATGCACAAACAGCAAGTGAAAAAATGCTTTAATGGAACAAGAATAACTTGCCAAGGTAGGTGCTGTCTCTAGTCTCTTTTTTTAACCTTGTGTGGTCGTTTGAATGAAAGTGGCCTCCTAGTCTCATAGAGAGGAGGTGTGGCCTTGTTGGAGGACGTGTGTCACTGGGGGTGGACTCAAGGCAGGTCCAGTGTTTCTCCCCGCTCATCCTCTGCCCATCAAGATGTAGAACTCTCAGCCAACTCCCCAGCACCACGTCTGTTGGTGTGCCGCCACACTTCTGCCTTGACAGTGGACTAAACCTCTGAAGTGTAAGCCAGCCCTGGTTAGATGCTTTTCTCTATAAAAGTTGCCATGGTCAAAGTGTTACTTCATAGATGCCTTTTTTTGTTTGTTTTTCAAGACAGGGTTTCTCTGTATGATAGCCCTGGCTGTCTAGAAGTCTCTTTGTAGACCAGGTCAGCCTCGAACTCAGAGATCTGCCAGCCTCTGCCTCCTGAGTGCTGGGATTACAGGCTTGCACTACCATGCCTTCCCCACAGCAACTCTTACAAAAGAAAGCATTTAATTGGAGCTTGCTTATAAATTGGGAGGTTTTCATCATGGCAGGCGAACCTGGCTCTGCACACAGGCAGACATGGTGCTGGAGAAGTACTTGAGAATTCTACATGGCTCACAGGCAGTAGGAAGAGAGCGCCTCTGGGCCTGGCTTGGGTTTTTGGATCCTCAAAGCCCACCCGAGGTCTCTGGTAAGGCCACAGCAACTCCAACAAGGCCACATACCCTAGTAGTGCCGTTCCCTGTGATCCCTGTGAGAGCCGTTTTCCTTCAAACCACCGCAACAGTTCTGCTCAACAGGTGTCGAGTGTCAAATTAATGTCATTAATGTCAAATGTCCCTCCCAAGGTTTGTGTCTGAACACTTTGCCCCAGCACTTTTGTAAGCTCTGAGACCTTGAAAGACCTAGAAAGCTGAGTCTTGCTGGAAGAAGTGACTCAATGGGGACAGGCCTGCAGAGTTAGAAGCCTGGACCCGCTTCAGCTGATTTCAGATTGTAGCCCTTTTAAAACTGTGAGCCAGAGTCACTGTGCAGTTGCTTTTCTTGGGTTTTATGTCACGGCAACAGGAAAGATAATTGACGCACATGTACAGTAGATGCTACATCAAGTCTCACAGTCTTCACACTCTCACCTCCACATTTTAATTTGCATATTACACTTATTTATTGTGTGTGCATGTGTGGGTATGCAAATCATAGAAAATGTATAGTGGTCAGAGGACAACTGTTGGATGTTGGTTTTCTCTTTCTACCACATGGGCCCCAGGGATTAACTCAGATCATCCAGCAAGTGCCTTTCTTCAGAAAACCATCTATTCAGCTTCAAGAAATTATTGTTCTTTTTGTTTCATGGTGCTGGGGATTGAATTTAGGCTTCAAAGATATGAGGAAAGCCCTCTACTGCTGCACTTCTTCCAAATCTCAAATTTTAATTAAAAACATTATTATTGCAAATATGTATGTATATATATGACATGTCGGTCCCTGAGCCATGGCATACTTGCGGAGGGCAGAGGACAGTTTTGTGGAGTTGCTGCTCTCTCTTCACCTTTAGTGGGTCTCTGGCCTCAGGTTATAAGACTTGTGTGCTAAGTGCTTTTTTTGTAAACGCATTGAGCCATCTCACTGGTCCTCTCACCTCTAAATTTTGCTTTAAACATCAAACAAATACCACACAGGCTGTTGTGAAGGAGTGGTGCCAAACTAAGAGATGCTTTGGAATTGAGAACCGTAATAGTTGGAGTAGAAAGTGTCCCCAAAGGCAGTTTGGCCCTCTGCTGGTGTCATTTCCGAGAAGTGATCTCATTAGGAGGATACTACTTTGGCCGGTTGATGAGTACATGATTCTGTGGCAGTTGGAGGAAGTATGTCATTGAGATGAAGCTCTGGTGTTTTCACATCCTTTTTTGCTTTTGAGACAGTGTCTACACAGCACAGCCTGATGGTATGGCACTAACTGTATAAACAAGGGCAGCCTCAAAATTCTGGTTTCAGGAGTCTCTCTGACTGCCACGACCAGTAGAGTATCAATCCCAGCAGACAAGAGGCAGTTTGGCTCAACAGACTAAGTAGTTGGGTTAGTTTTAACTTCTGGAGTCTGACACTAGGTAGTTTATTTTAAGCACATTTAAGTGAGCACGATTTGGTGAAAACTTTCGTGGTGATGAGTAACTCAATCCTGTGTGAACAATCCTGTGTGTTCTATTTAACATTCTAGGTTTTCCTGGTGCATATCTGTGAACCCCAGGACCTCCACGCCTCTGACAGCTGGTGGCCCTTCGCCTCTGTCTCTGGAGTGCTGAGATGACTGCAGTGTGCTAGCTCACTAGCTTTCGTGGCTGGGCCTTGTGCCCTCCGTCATGATGGGCTTCTTGGCTGCCCTGAAGTAAGAAGTCCTGTACTGCAGGCCCCACAGGCCAAGACACAGCAACAGAACCAAAGGTTTGTGGAAGGGAACCTCTGAGAGTTTGAGCCAAACAAACATTTTTCTCCTTTAAGATTGATGCCACTTCTCAAAGTGACTCACAGAGTGACAGGTAAGTAGGTTGGGATACCAAAAGCAGTTTTCTTGGAGAAGATGCTACTGCAGCATTGTCCTGCAGCCCTGTGCATTCCTGTTAGCAGCCACGTGTGCTGTCTCCTGGGTCATGGGGACCCAAGTCTGGGCAGCTCCAGCGGTATGAAGCACGTCTGTGGAGATCTGCATTCTTCTAAGGTGGGAAACATCTTAACCACTTTTCTATTGCTGTGAAGAGACACCCGACCAAGGCTACTTGCCATCATGTCGAGGAGCAGGCTGAAGGGAGCATGGCAACAAGCAAGCAAGGCCTGGCACTGGATGTAAGCTGAGAGCTTACATCTTTTTTTTTTTTTTTTTTAAATTCAGAGTCTGTCTACATAGCAGTGACTATCCTAATAGTGTTGCTCTGCTGACCAGGCTGGCCTTGACACACACATCTACCTGCCTCTGCCTCCTGAGTGCTAGGTGTAAAGGTATGCAGCAAGAGCTCCCATCTTTTTTTTTTTAATTAATTAATTTATTTTATGCATATGATTGCTCTATCTGCATGTATGCCTGTTTGCCAGAGGGGGCATCAGATCACATTATAGATGATTGTGAGCCCCATGTGGTTGTTGGGAATTGAACTCAGGACCTTCGGAAGAGCAGCGAGTGCTCTTACCCACTGAGCATCTTTCCGGGCCAAGAGCTCATGTCTTTTCTACAGGAAGCAAGCAGAGAAAAAGAAGAGACCTGATATGAACTTTTGAATCCTCAAAGCCGACCCCCAGTGACACACCTCTTCCAAACAAGGCCACACCTCCTAATCCTTCCTAAACAATCAGGCACCTGGGAACCAAACATTCAAATGAATAAGCCTATGAGACCATTCAAGCCACCGCAGGGACTGTGCAGTGTATGAACTGTGTGAGGACCAGCCATCTGCCTTCAGTTGACTTCAAGAGCTTTCCATGGGTTGTGTATTTTTCTATTTCTTATGAAAATCAGTTTGTTAATTTCCTTTCCTTCTCCATGACCTGTAGGAAGAATATCATTCTCTCAGGATTCCTACTGAGATTACAGGAAATATTATTTTTCAAATAATTCACTGAATTTATTCTGGTACTGACATTCACTTTAAGGTTTAATGAATGTGACATGATTTTAAAGAGGCTAATTTCCAGTAACTTTAAAAATAAAATTATGATAGATGAGGCAGATGGATAGCAGTTTATGGCAGAGTCAGTAGCTATATCCCGTAGGGGATATAGAGCTATTTGCAAGGCTTTGTTAATTCTTTCATTGTGATGGGTAGTGTGTACTTATTCCTTTGTGTGTGTATGTGTATGGGGAAGGCCTGAGCCACAGCTGGCTGTCAGACAGTAATCACAAAAGGAATTCAAAGCAGCATTTTAATGTGGCAGGTGGGAGGCCTCGCAGAAAGGGACAAGGAAAGTGCCACAGAACATGCAGGCAGCCAGCCAGAAAGTGCCACAGAACATGCAGGCCTCGCAGAAAGGGACAAGGAAAGTGCTACAGAACATGCTGGGACCTCAAAGGGCATAATACACTCACTCCAGTACTACAGGCAGCACAAATAAAGCTACTGAAAACTGATTATAATTTGAAGAAAATATAAGCCTCCCAAACATTATTCTTAGCTGGACACCTTTGGACCCAGAATTTGAGGTAGACAAGGCTGCATATTAATTAATTAGATTAATTATTTAGAAGCTAGGAATTCTTCAAAAAATAATTCAAATGGGTAGAAGAAGGGAACCAACCAGAGAAGGGGTGTTAAATAAGAACAAAATTTAGCAGGGCCTGATGGAACATGTCTATAATCTCAGCATTCAGGAGACAGAGGCAGGAAGATCTTTGTAAGTTTGCAGCCAGCTTGGTCTACATACAGAGTGTCAGGACAGCCAGGGTTACAAAGAGAAACCCTGTTTTGAAAGTACAAACAAAAGAAATCTAGAGAGACTAGGCCTGGCTTGAGCTTTTAAAGCCTCAAAGGTCACCCCCAGTGGCATACATCCTCCAACAAGGCCACACCACCTAATCCTTCTCCAAACATCTTCACCAGTTGGTGACCTAGTAATTGAATATGCAGGCCATTCTCATTTCAACTACCGCACAATCTGAGGTCTATGCCCAGATCGTCACGATCATGAAAACTTCTCAAGTATCTTAAGAGATACCCTACAAATACCGAAGTACAGGAGAGTACGATTTCTAGAGACCTTAGATGAAGCTCCACTCGGTTCTGTTGCCTACAGTGTTTTTAGTGTTTGGCGGGGTGCCTAGCACATGTTCCCTAGGGGTATCTTTCCTCTTTTGCCTTCCTATTTTTCTAATCTCCCCACCTTCCCTCTGTTGTTGGGAACAAGCAAAAGAAACTTATTCTAAGGACTACTGTTTAATTTTCAGATTCCATTTAATCATAGGGAGAAACTAAAGTTCAAGGTCCCAGGCCCTAGGGGAGCTGGGGACTTCCCAATAGTTGAGTAGTTTCTGTTGTAAGGAGACAATTCTTTGAGAATTGTCTTTGAGACAATTCTGGCAGGGTCAAACTGGGTTCCCATGCCTAGGAACCTACTCCTATCCTGATTGATGGAAACTCCCTTGCTCAACCCCTTATGTCAAAATATGATTGGATGATTCTAAAGCCTCCCCTGCCCTCTCCCCCCTTCCCTGCGCTCTGGTTCATCCTTTAAATATTTTGTACAATGTCCCTTCAGGGTTAATGTTCAGTTCCTGAGTCTGTTCTGTGGCCTTGATTGATCAGTAGCAGCTTGATTACAATACATTTTTGTCATCTGCAATGCCCTGGTGTTTTGACCCCACAACACTACAAAGTCTTAGAAAACTGACATACTTTTAGCATCAAAACAAACAATATCCAGGCTAGATGCCACTAGAGTTTACATCTTTTGGTAAATTAGTCTGTCAGGTATTAACATTAATTTTAAGGGCCTGTAACTGAACCACCCTCCTTAGGGGCCTGACAGTTGCCAGACAATGCATATATAAGAGCCTCACTTTTTAAAAAAATTTATTTATTTATGGTTTTTCAGGACAGGGTTTTTCTGTGAAACCTTGGCTATCCTGGATTCACTTTGTAGACCAGACTGGCCTTGAACTCACAGAAATTGGCCTGCCTCTGCCTCCCTGGGAGCTTGAATTACAAGTGTGCACCATTGCACCTGGCTGTCCTTAACATTTTCAAGATAGGCAAAGTCTGGCCGATTTTTGCTGAAACAAAATAATCCACTTAACACTTTGGCATCAGGGCTGGAGAGGTGGCTCAGTAGCTAAGAGCACTGGATGCCCTTGCAGAGGACTCAGGTTTGATTCCCAACACCTACGTGGCACTTCGTAACTGCAACTACAATTCCAGGGGATCTGAAGCCCTTTTTAGCCTTTGAGGGCACCAGCCATATAAGTCTGGTATAGACATGCATGCAGCCAATATAAAAAAACAAAACGGTACCTTTTTTGTTCCTGTTTTGTATTTTTCAATTTATACCTGTAGCTGTTTTATCTTTTGACCTAGGGTCACAAAATGTAGACCAGCTGGCTTTGAACTAACTCTTAGACATCCTCCCATCTGTCTCCCAAGTGCTGGGATTACAGGCGTGCACCACCACTGGCAAAGTAACATTAAAAAAATTCATCTCAAATATAGTAATTGCATGCTCAAGTTTGAGTTTACAAATACTGCTTCTCAAATGGCAAGACAAATACAAGTTGTATGGACAATTTATTATTATTATTATTTTGTAACAGGGTCTCATTTTGAAGCCTTGGCTGTTCTGGAGCTCTTTATCTAGACCAGGCTGGCCTGGAACTCACAGTGATCTTCCTGCCTCTACTTGCCAGACTGCTGCTCCATCACCGCTGGCAAAACTGGGAATTGAACTCAGGTCCTTTAGAAGAGAGAGCAGCCAGCTCTTAACCACTGAGCCATTTCTCTGGCCCCTATCTCTGGATACTTTAAATTTTTTATTTACAATTTCTGTTATGCTGGCAACGCAATCCTAGGCCTCATTATGCTAAGCAGGCAGTCTACCACTGAACCTTACCCTCACCCCCTAAGAGCCCCTCCCATATGCCTAAGTGATACTAGTTGGCCTGGAACTTGTGATCCTCCTGCCTCAGCCGCTGAAGAGCTGATATGAGAAGCTGAGAGCTTCCCTGGGTGACCCCCACCCCTATCTTTTTTAATTTTCAGAAAACTGCTGCAACATTACTGTGGGGCATTGTCTGACTAGTATTATTACAGGTTTGTACAAACTACCTTGTTACAACTGAAATTTAATTGGTTTTGCTTTTGTATTTTCTCTTGATTTATCCTTACAATTCTTGTTGGAAAATAAGTCAACATATTTATTAACGATTCTTCCATTGAGTAGTTAGGATTGTGTCTGGATCTAATGGCCCAAATAATAATTATGCTAATTCTGGAAAGTCTCCCCATGTAGCCCAGGTTACAGAAGCTTGGGAACCTTCTGTCTCAGCCTTTAGAGCATTGGGAGAATGTGTGCTTGTAAGGGTTGTGCCCTCACCCCTGGTTGGAAATATTATTTTGGAGTTCATTATTAGCATAGGCTGACAAAGGCATAAATGTTGATGTAACTTTGTCAGTTCAGTTCTTTTTCAAGTTGTGCTCATCAAAGGCTTTCATGCCCACTCTGTGGCAAAAAGGTGAGTGTATCAGCTTTCCTTGTCTCCGTTCAGCAGCTTGTTCTGTCGTTGGTTATACATGAGGAAAACAGATCAACTGATGCTTGTCTAGCGTTCAAACTGCATACGTGATCCCGAGACCCAAAGCTGAAACACAACACTGAGGTATGGAACAGGGCTGGGAAGAGATGGTTCAGTGGTTAGGAGCCCCAGCTGCTCTTCTACAGGCCTGTCTGGGTTCAATTTCCTGCGCCCACGCAGTGGGCTCAGAAAAGGCTGTGACACCAGTTCCAGGGGATCCGACACCCTTTTCTGGCCTCCACCGGCATCGCATAAATACACATGCAGGCAAAACGTTCATGCACACAACAGGTAAGAGAGAACAAACAAAAGGGTATATGACAGCACCAGGATGAACTCAGACCGTGGGAGGCAAAATCTAGAAATGCCAAAGCTCTTACAGGCTGAGTCCCCCGAGAGGAAATGGTGATCTTCATTCTACAATGAATAAACCATCTCGCTCCGTTAGAGGCGTAAGGGGGTGTATGCGGTCATTCCGCACACGGGCTGCTGCCTCTTTTCCGGGGATTGAAATCATCTGCACACGGGCTCGCAACTAGCTGGCGCTGGCTGAGACTGACGGGCCCACGCAGGCCACCAGGTGCGGAGCCTCCGGTGCAGCAGGAAAGCTCGGGGAACGCAAGCACAGGAACCCTTCAGGGAACCGGAAGAGGCCTGGCCCGTGCAGGCCGGAAGGGGCGGGGCGGCCCTGAGCACGAGATGGGGCGGGGACACCGAAGGCGAAGCCGTGGAAGGGGAGCGGGAGGGCGGGGCAGGCCACCGGAAATAGGCGGTGTGTGGGCGTGGCCGCCCCGTGCGCGGCCTACATAAGTTGCGCGCGCGGCGCTTGCTGAGCTTGGGCGCGAGCGGCGGAGTCGCCCGCTGCTCTGTAGGCGGTGGCTGCGGGCTGAGCTGAGGCGGGCGGAGTGGGGGACGGGAGGAGCAGGGGTGCGGGCTGCCGTCGGCCCTCGTCGGGCTCCCGCGCGCCTCCGGAGGCCGTCGGGGAGGTGAAGCAGGGCGGCGGAGGGGTGGGCGCTGTGCGCGGCCGCGGCAGAGTGGAGAGCGCGCTGCCTCTGGCTTGCCGATCTCCTCCGCGGCCCTGCTGCGCTCCGCCCCGAGGGTGTTTGGTCCAGCAGTGGCGTGTAGGGGCTGGCTGGCTCTGACTTTGCTCGGTAGGGGGAGGTCTCCTGCATGGAGGTGAAGTGCCCGACCCACGGGGTCCCGGTCCCTTGGTGCGGGCGTGGAAGGCTTGCCGCTATGTGAGTGAGTGACTGTGAGTTAGCACACACGCAGCTGGAAGCAACCTCGATGCGCAGTTTGTGAGAAGACTTGGCTGGCGTGTCCAGGGGCTGCACTTGCTTAGGCCCTGGGCAGCCAAAGAGACGTTACCATTCTTGTTCAGGAAACTTGGTTCGCTAGACTTGAGGTAGATTGCAGTTGGGGCTGTATTGGCTCAGGTAGAGAGGCGCTAATGTGGTCGTACCCGCCTCCACCCCGTGCTGACCACAGAAATTATTTAGAATGAGGAGATAGAAGCCTTTGTGCTGGCTTGGCAGTTCTCCATGTTGGAAATAGAATTTCTGGGAACGTTCCTATAGTGTAAACTTTGCCTACGTACAGGCTGTCTTTATTGGCTGTTGCTCTTGGCCAGTTACCTTAGTAGGGGAGTGGAAGCCTGCTGCCTGAAGCACTGTTATGTTTTGAGGGCATGGAGAAGTTAAAGCTCGCTGTGCACCTTTAGTTTAATTTGTACTTACCCTTCCCCCACCCCGTCCTTTAGCCTCTGTTTCAATGGTGCAACTGTCTTCGTCCCTTTTTGGTTACCAGTCACCTTCAGGCCATTCAGAGGAGGGAAGAGTGGGAAATATGAAGTCAGCGAAGTCCCAAGTGAACCACAATCAGCACGGGGAAAGCCAGCGAGCCCTGAGCCCCCAGCAGTCTACTCTCAGTTCTGCTGCATCACCTTCCCAGGCGTATGAAACCTATATTGATAATGGACTCATATGCCTTAAACACAAAATTAGGAACATCGAGAAGAAGAAGGTAACTTTTTACCCCTCCGAGTTCTGAATGTGCATGACCTTAAGCTAGGGTTAAGGAGTTGATATATTCTTTATATTAGAGAACACATATCTTCCTGCAAATTTAATTGACCTTGAGATTTAGTTGCCTGGAAACAAGCATCCAGGCTAAATGCTTGTTTCATTTGCCAACACAGCTGAATAACTGTTCTTCACAGTGGAATTGTTACACATACTGCTTTTGAAATATTTTGAAGAGTTGCTGTTTTAGGTCTGATTCATTTGAGTTACACTATTGTATCTCATGCTAGATAAGGAATAGCTTGATACTTTAGTTCGCGGTGGGACTGCAGCAAGTGCTACGGCAGTGTAGCTGCTGCAGTCACTGCAAGTATTTTCTCATGAGCCAGAACATGTTTCAGCATTGATTCTTCCACTGCTAGATACTGGTTTAAGATTGTTGGTGAAAGTAGTGCAGGCACAGTTCTGTAAAGAGACTTGGCTTCTTACCAGCCTAGCATTACAGTAAGTGGTGTGGTAATTTCTCATTTCCTGAGTCATTTAGCCTGTGAAACAGTCCCTCTGGATGCACTGTTGTGCCATGTTTCTCATCTACTTTTGACTGAGTAAGTATCTGGATCTCTATTCTCTTAAGATGTGTTCCAAAAACCTAGTAAAACCTTAGGAAGGTTTTGTTTTGTTTCTCGAGGCAGGTTTCTCTGCAGATCAGGCTGGCCCCACAAATCTGCCTGCCCCTGCCTCCTGAGTGCTGGGATAAAGACGTGCGCTGCCACTACCACCTGGGAAGAGGGTTGTAGTGGAGAGGTGCGAAGAGACTGAGTTTGGTTGACTGGTAGTTTCTGTTTATCTCTTACCATACATCTTTGAGATGCATGCATTTGGTTGCTTGTGTGACAAGATCGTGCCTGGGTCAGCACGTGGTCCTTAACACTGAGGACTAGTCAACGCAGGGTCTATTAGTGGAGATTCATTGATGACTTTTCTCAGTATATCCCTGTATTATCCAGCTAAACCAGAGCACCTGTTTAATTCTGAATGCCTGTCTGCTAGTACCAGTGCCTCTGTTTCTGGCTTCTAGGAAAGCATTGTAAAATAAAAAATCAGATAGGAGGAGCTAGCCAAATACTTGTGGGATAGTGTAATGGTTTATGTCATGAATCTGGGGCTCATAGATGCAATTTATTTCTTTTCTTTCTTTTTTTTTTTTTTGGTACTGGTTTTCCGAAACAAGGTTTCTCTGTGTAGCTTTGGCTGTCCTGGATTAGCTTTGTAGACAAGGCTGGCCTCAAACCCACAGAAATCAGCCTGCCTTTGCCTCCTAAGTGCTGGGATTACAGGCATGCACCACGACGTCCGGCTTTGTGATTTTGAGTATCTACTTTTTTATTTTATGCACATTCATTGATGTTTGGCCTGTCTGTATGTCTGTGTGAGGGTGTCAGATCCAGGATTTACAGTTTTGAGTTGGCATGTGGGTGCTGGGAATTGAACCCAGGACCTCTGAAAGAGCAGTCAATGCTCTTAACTGCTGAGTTATCTCTCCAGACCATTTTATGTATTTTGTTAACTAACATTTAGTATGAAAGACAGCGTTACATTTTGGTACTGACATGAGAGTTACTTGCCACATAGTTCAACAGGTAACAGTACTATAAGCAAATGTGAACTAGTACAGAAGTAGTCATCTGTGGTGCCACTGATGTTCTATGCTAGACCATGGCTCTTAGCCTTCCTAATGCTTGACCCTTTGTTACTACATAATAACTTTGCTACTATTATGAACCATAATGTAGTATAAATATCTGATATATAGGATATCTGATATGTGAGCCCCACAGGTTGAGAACCACTGTGCTAGTTCCTTATTGTGAGAAGCTGTCCTGAGCATTGCCATGATTATCAACATTCTTGGCATCTGCCTAAAAGATGCCCAAAGCACTGTCTACCTCCCCCAGACTCTGCACTTTGTGATAACCTCAAATATCTGTGGAAATAAATTGCTCTGGCTGAGCACCTCTAGGTTGGGGCACATGATTGACCTAAGACCTTATTAAAGTAGATGATTATAAATAAAAGCCATTAAGAGGGAAACCATTTAAGTTGTTGAGATGGCTGAGCTAATCAAGCTGCTTGCTATACAACCCTGATGACCTGAGCTCAACATCAGGATTCTGCAGTGGAGAACATCACCCCCAAAGTCCTCTGACCTACACACACACACAGACACTAAGAATTTAAAAGGATTTGGGGCTGGAGAGGGTGGCTCAAAGATTAACAGTTTGTACAGAAAGCTGGGCATGGTGGCAAATGCCTTTAATCCAAGCATTTAGGAGGCAGAGGCAGGCAGATTTCTGAGTTCAGGGCCAGTCTGGTCTACTTGATGAGTTCCAGGACAGCCAGGGCTGTGTAGGAAGACCCTGTCTCCAAACAACAGGAAAAGAGTACTCACTGCGCTTGTGGTGGACCTGGGTTTGAGTCCCAGCTCCTCATCAGGCAGCTCACACACCCTGTAATTCCAGCTCAGTGGTGATGGTGGGATAGAGGTGTAATGTCCAACGAAGACTTGGCCTCCCAGGACACCTGCACTTACTTGCAGCTATCCCCACATAGATCGCATGATTAAATCTTTGAAAGACTTCATTTTTGCAATTTCAGAGTAATATTTTTAAAAAGTTAAATGCCTGTACTTAAAGATATTCTAGAAATAGAGTTATTTGTAACTAGCATACAAACTAATATAAAAATTTCAATCACTAGACATATATACTAGTTAATAGCAGTGAACTTATTCTAGCATGCTGTTAGCTCTGTGTATCTTGCTAGCTTGCTACATATTTTTCAATAAATTTTTATCAGTGTCAATATTTTCATATTTTTTTTAAATTTATTTATTTATTATGTATACAATATCTGCATGTATGCCTTCACATCAGAAGAGGCCACCAGATCTCATTATAGATGGTTGTGAGCCACCATATGGTTGCTGGGAATTGAACTCAGGACCTCTGGAAGAACAGCCAGTGCTCTTAACCTCTGAGCCATCTCTCCAGCCCCCTATTTTCATATTCTAATGAGGTAACTCCAGTGTATCCCTTAAATACTCCCTTTCATACCTCATTATGGTACACACATCAAAACCCCAGATACACTGACCTGCTGCTTTTGTGCCTGAGTTTGGGAAACTTCAGGTTGAACACTGCTTTTAAATATAGCGAGGAGCTTATATTCATAACAATCCTACCTTAGTTCTTTCCCCCAAATGAGCCATAACTGTTGAATAATTTTTACTGGGACACCAAATGTCTAGTAATTCTGTTGTTTACAAAGAACGTTATTATGGTGAGGTTCTTTTGAGTTCATACATGGCAGGCCCCACCCCCATGCCCTATCTAAATTGAGAGACTAGGCCTTTTTTCAAAATTGTGAATGTTAATGGGAATGAAGCACCTGCCGCACTGGCTTGCCCCCACAAGCACTGTCCCCTTTTTCTACCCTGTGCAGGTTTTTCTCCTGATGACTGTACCACCTTTAGAGGTGCTTTTCTGTTTTAAGTGTAGGGAGGTAGTTAAAATATCAGGAGCAATGCATCCCAACTACAGTGGGTCACCTTGTTCTTAGAACTCAGGCTGCTGCTTTTGAAATACAGGCACATTCTCAAGCACAAGATCCACCCTGGTTGGGTAGATGTTCTCTTTTTCCATTGGTCAAGTTGTAGTAAGTCGACCTAGACTGATTATTGCACGGGACAAAGCGTAGTGGTGTTGTCTATGTTTTTGTTTGTTTTTTTAAAATATCTATTTTTATGTGCTCTATCTGCATGTATACCTACATGCTAGAAGAGGACATCAGATCCCAGTATAGATGGTTGTGAGCTACCATGTGGTTTCTAGGAATTGAACTCAGAACCTTTGGAAGAGCAGACAGTGCCATCTCTCCAGCCCCCTGTTTGTTTGTTTGTTTGTTTGTTTTCTCCTGACTTTGAACTCAAATACTGTTGCTTTCTGCCTGTATGAAATTGTAGTCTGGCACACTAATTTATTTCAAAAATCTAATTTGCTTCAGTTTCTATTAGACTGTACCATAGATGCATGCTTCTCTTTTGTAGATCAAACTAGAAGATTATAAAGATCGCCTAAAGAATGGAGAGCAGCTTAACCCAGACCAGTTGGTAAGTAATGTAAGGTCCTTCATTAAACCAGTTGGTCTGCTTTCTTTTCTTTTTTTGATTTTTGTGTTTTGAGAAGGGTCTCCACATAGCCCTGGCTGCCCTGGGGCTCGTTGTGTACACCAGGCTGGCCTTGAAGAGAGATCTGCCTCCCAGTGCTGGGATTGAAGGTATGTGCTACCACACCTGTCTGGTTTCCTTTCTTGATAAAACTTGATTATGGATTTAATAAAACTATAGAACTTGGTAGGTCAAAGAGGAGCTAGAATCTACTGGTTTTCCTTAGTGACTTTTGTCTGTTAGACTTTACAGATGGGCTTTATTTCTGTAGTACTATTAGATGATATTAGTTGGATAACAGGTTAAATAGCACAAATTAGATGAGTTACCATATACATTAAAACATAATTTATGCCAAGAATACTGAGTATACTCAAATTTTTAATTCTTCACTGGCTTAATATAAGCTTGACACCTTTCTATTCTAAAATCTGTTCATTGCAGCTTTGTCTCATGATTCTTCAACTATTGTTTTTTAATTTCTTTCATATTTGAGCTATATCCCTTGGCTTTTAAAAATTAACTTTACTGTAAATATTGACTATACTTTTTCTTCTTTTAAACTCACAGTGATACTTTTCCATCACCCTTTGAATACTGGTTTTACAGACATGAGGCACCATGCCCAGTTACATTTTTTAAACATGTTTGACTTATTCATGCTATACCTGGTAATTCTGATTTTTTTTTAATTATGTATACAGTGTTTTACCTGCAGGCCAGAAGAGGGCACCAGATGGATGGTTGTGAGCCACCATGTGGTTGCTGGGACTTGACCTCAAGACCTCAGGAAGAGCAAGCGGTGCTTTTATCCTCTGAGCCATCTCTCCAATTTTTACCTAATTTATGGAAAGCTTTTGCAATATGGACTAAAAAATGCTTTATTGATATTTGCTGTTTTGGCTTGATCACATATCCTGCCTTTTAAGAAAGGACAGAATGGGCTTGAGGTTGTTTAAGATTTATGTTTTAAAATGTATGTTTATGCATGCATGTCTCTGTGTGGGTGTATGCATGTAGTGCAGGTGCCTGTGGAGGTGTTGGTTCCCCTGAAGCTGTAGTTACAGGCAGTTCTGAGCTGCCCAGAGTGGGTGCCAGGAACTGATCCACATCCTCTGGAAAGAGCAGCAAGTGCTTTTTAACTGCTGAAATGTCCGTGAAATTATTTGATTTGGCTACATGGGCCTGTTATCGTTCAACTCAAATTACGTTATGTATTGTAGGTTTTAGGCATTCAAGGCACTTTCCTCCTTGCTGTATTGTCATCTTCTCTGACCTAGCAGCTCTGTGGTATAGCAATTATGATTCTGTTGAGGTTTAGCTTTGCATTGTGTGAGCTCTGCATGTGTACCTTTCAGCTGGTGAAGGGCCTTGGCTATCAGCCAGCATTTATTTCCTTGATGGTTTTTTTCATGCTCTGTCCACTAACTTAAAATGTGGAAGGGTCTCTTTTTATAAGAATTCCAGAAAGAAAAATTCTGCTAGAGTGTTATCACTGAGGATGTTTTGATCTGAGCTCAGTTAAGTGTTTATTGCACAAGCATGAGATCCTGAGTTCAGTCCCCAGAGTCCATGTGAAAAGCTGGGTGTGGTGGTGCATTCTTGAAATCCCAGCACTGGAGAGGTGGAGACAGAACTTGCTGATTTGTATTAGCAAGTTCCAGGCCAGTGGAATCTGTTTCAAAAAAAAACAAAAACAAAAAGAAAACAAAAAACCCGTGTAGGACTGGAGAGATTGCTCAGTGATTAAGAACACTTACTACTCTTACAGAGAACGTCCTGAGTTTAGTTTTTGGCACCCATATCAGTCAGCCCACAACTGCCTGTAACTCCAGCTCCAGGTTATCTGATAGTTTCAGCACCCTTGGTCATGAGTATTCATAGTCACATACCTTATACACACATGTGTACCATTAAAAGTAAATGTTGGGGGCTGGAGTGATGGTTCAACAGTACTTCTGGTTTTCTAGAGGACCAGGGTTAATTCACAGCATCTACGTGATGGCTCACAACATTTATAACTTGAGTTCCAGGGTATCTAAGTGTGGCCACTAGACACACAAATGATATACAGACCTATATACAAAGCAAAACATACATATACATTAAGTTAAAATTAAAAAGAAAAACTGTAAAAACGACCAGTGGGTGTGAGCACACACACACATATTAACATGAAAGATGAATCACAGAGTGAGGTTTCCTCTGAAGGCAGAATTGAATGAGAACCCAGATACAGAGGCCTTTATTACTGGGTGGAGAGGAGGAAGAATGGTACACATTGGTAAACTGAGATAGTACCTGGCTAATAGTGCTGCCTCTTGAGAGACGGTGTTGAGTGGTACTCCTTTTATTTTACAGCCCTCTGAAGAGTATGTGCCATCCTTACATTTTCTGCCCATACAGCATTTCTATTCTGAAGTAATGCAGTCCTGACAAAATGTGGCCTGTCAGCCATAGTGGATGGCAAGCCAGCATCTGTGCTCGGCCCCATTGCACTCTTCCTGGGGCCTTTCTCTTTCCTAGCTGTGATTTTAAGCTCTCTCCCTTCCTTTGCTTACGCTGTTTGTTTTCTTAGATTTTTTTTTAAAGATTTATTTATTTTATTACATATAGTGTATAGTGTTCTGCCTGCATGTATACCTGAAGGCCAGAAGAAGGCACCAGATCTTGTTATTGATGATTGTGAGCCACCATGTGGTTGCTGGGAATTGAACTCAGGACCTCTGGAAGAACAAGCAGTGCTCTTAACCTGTGAGCCATTTCTCCAGCCCCCAGTTTTCTTAGATTTGATCATTTTATTTTGTGTGATTATTTTGCCTACATATATGTATGTGTACCACATGTATGCTTGGTGTCTTTGGAAGTCAGAATATTGAATCCCTTGGAATTGGAATCTGGATGGTTGTGAACCTTGAGGGTGCTAGGAATTGAATGGAGGTCCTCTGTGAGAGTAACAAGTGCTCTTAACCACATGCCATTTCTAACCTTACTTTTTAAATTTTGTTTTGTTTTTTTGAGATGGTTTCTCTGTGTAGTCTTGGCTGTCCTGGACTCACTTTGTAGAAAGGTTGGCCTCAAACTCACAGAGATCCCCTGCCACTGCCTCCTGAGTGCCGGGATTACAGGTGTTCATCACCATGCCTGGCTCACATATGAAATCTTAAAAGAAAAAAATATTGCTTCTTTAATTTTAGTAGGATATGCCTTGTTATTGTACTACAGGTGATTATTTACACATTTTTATATGGCTTGCTACAGTTCTTACATTGTTGCTACCGGTATTTACATATTTTCTCACCATATTGTACATGTTTCACAGTTGCTGTTCTCCTGTGTAATGTATTAGTTTTATAGTACATTTGAGTGGTGAATGATATTGACTAAGGAATTATAATGGCTTAGTGTTCTTAAAACCCATAGATATCTGTAAGTTAAATGATATAGATAAGGTAGAATTAGAGTTGTGGTGTTGCATGTCTGTAATCAGCACTAGGAAAGCAGAGGCAGGTGGATCGATTTGAGTTCGAGGCCAGCCTGGTCTACAAAGCTAGTCTAAGACAGCAAATGCTACACAGAGAAACCCTGTCTCAGGAAAAAAAAAGAATTAGAGTTTTTATTTCTTTTTATTGTTTAAAAATTATTTTGTAAAAAAAATATTTTGTTACTTGTATATATGTGGAGCGGGGTAGGCTAGTTTGTTGGAGTTAGTTCTGTCCTTCTATCATGTGATTAAATTCAAGTCTTCAGTTTAGGGGCAAGAACCTTTACCCACTTAACCATCTCACTGACCCAGAGCTCTGATTTTTTAAAAAACTTACGTATTTATTATACAGTGCTCTGTCTGCATGTACAACTGCAATGCTAGAAGGGTGCACCAGATCTCACTATAGATGGTTGTGAGCCACCATGTGGGTGCTGGGAATTGAACTCAAGACCTCTGGAAGAGCAGCCAGTGCTCTTAACCTCTGAGCCGTCTCTCCAACCCCCCAGAGCTCTGATTTTTAACATAAAATTGAAGCCAAGCATGATGGTATATTTAAAGATGTCCTTGAGGGATTGAGGCAGGGGAATCACAGTTTGAGTCTAGCCTGAAATACATGATGAGTTTTAATCCAGCCTGAGGTACAGTGAGAGCCTGACTCAAAATAAAAGTTCTAGCCTTAAATTGCATTATATAACTGTAAACATTTTTCTTAAGTATCTGGTTTTTAAAAAATATTAATTTATTATTTATACAGTATTCTGCCTGCATGTATGCCTGTACCAGATTTCATTATAGATGGTTATGAGCCACCATGTGATTGCTGGGATTGTTGGGAATTGAACTCAAGACCTTTGGAAGAACAGCTAGTGGCCGAGTATGGTGGTGCATGCCTATAATCCCAGAGGCAGAGGCAGGCAGATTACTGAGAGTTGAAGGCCAGCTTGGTCTACAAAGCAAATCCAAGACAGACAGACAGAGAAACTCTGTCTTGAAAAAAAACCAAACAACAAATAAACAAACAAAAAGAACAGCCAGTGCTCTTACCCTCGGAGCCGTTTCTCCAGCCCCATTAAATACTTTTCTAGCTTGTAGAATCTTGTCTCCTTTATTTTTACACACACACACACCACACACACACACACACACACACACACACACACACACACACACACGTATACAGGTGTCCGTGGAGACCAGAAGGAGATGTTAGATCATCTACAGCTGGAGTCATGGGTGACTTGCTTGATGTGATAGTTGGGGACTGAGATCTCCTGGAAGAGCAGCATGACTCTTAACCACAAGCCATCTTTCCAGCCCTTAGCAGTTTAAGGAGCACTTATTTATTCTGATAGCTGCTGATTTGCTGTTTTTCAATTCTGTCTGTTAGGAAGCAGTGGAAAAGTATGAAGAAGTACTTCATAATTTGGAATTTGCCAAGGAGCTTCAGAAAACCTTTTCTGTACTCAGCCAAGATGTGAGTATGTTTTCATTACCAACCTTACCCATGACCTTGAAGAAAATGCTACTACCTAAAAATAGTGTTTGCTTGTCACCCATCTGATGCCATGCTAATGCTATACTGGAGAAGTCTCACTAACTGCCTAGGATGTCTGTGAACTCACTATATCGTCCAGACACACCTGGGATTTGTGATTCTCATTCCTCAGCCACTTGAGTGTGCACCACTGTGCCCAGCGTTAGGGTATTTTTAATTTTTTTGCTAAATTTATTTAGGTTTGGTCTACTATTAGTAGATTTTTTTCATACCTCTTTTTGTTTATTTAGGTGGAAATATATTTGTATAATACCTAAAGTTTTCCATCTTCTCAAAGCTGCTCTGTCATATTTTAGCTTCTACTTTTTTTTTTCCCCCCTTGGCTGTGATGTTCACTTCTTTTTCTGTTTTTGGATTGATTTTATGTGTGTGAGTGTTTTGCCTGAATATGTGTTACATGTACCATGTTCACTCCTGGTGCCTACAGAGGTCAAAGGAGGTTCTTAGGGCTCTGGAACTGAGTTACAGATGGTTGTGATCTGCCATCTGAGTGCTGGGAATCAAACCAGGTCTACTTCAAGAGCAATATTTGCTCTTAACCACTGAGCCATCTCTTCTGTCCAAGATTTAAATCTTTCTGAAAACAGTACTAGATGCTAGGTGTCTGTGTAGTGCCATTAGATTTTTTTTTTCAACAGCATAGTTGGAGATACAGTAGCCCTGTGTTATAGGTTTGGGATCTGAGGCTTATTACAAATGGAATTAACTAAAAGTAGTGGCCAGTAAGTCATAGAGCCAGTATATGACCTTGAGTTCTTTGATCCCTTGAAAGATGTATTCTTTTTCCTAGGGCTGTTCTACCATGGTGGTCTAGAGATAGCACCTACCTTGGCAAGTTATAGTGGTTCCATGAAAGCATTGGATTTTATTGGCTGTGTATGCTTTAGCTCTCTCTCTCTCTCTCTCTGTGCCATCTCTCCCCCTCTCGCCTTCCCTCCCTTCCTTTCTCTCCTTCCCTCCTTCCTTCCCATCATCTTCCCACCCCCCCCCCTTTTGAATCAGTGTCTAACTATTTAGTACTGGGTGGTCTGAAACTCACTATGTAACCAGGCTGGCCTAGAACTCAAGATCTGCCTGCCTCTACTTTCCAAGTGTTGGGATTAAAGCTGTGCATCACCATGCCTGGCCACTGCTTTAGATTTCCTTCCCTTTGTGATGTGATAGTAGTCTAGAGCTTGCCCCTCTCCCCTTTTCAATATTTTTAGATTATTTTATGTGTGTGAGTGTTTTGTCTGTATGTGTGTTTATGTGTACCATATGTATATTTGATACCTGAATTGGTTCAAGATTCTCAGGAACTGGAGTCAGGGATGATTGTGAACCACCATGTGGGTGCTAGGAACCAAACCTCTTCTCTTAACTGTTGAGTCATCTCACCAGCCCTGGGCTTGCCCTCTTGAGTCAAGCCCTTCAGGTGTTTGCTAGTAATTTCCTGTTCCTTTTTCTGGTAATTTTTGGGCGACTGTTAAATTGTTTTTGTTGTTGTCACTTTTATAAGTTGTGGAACATTTTTTTTCTTTTGTGCTCAGTCTAACTACATTCTCCTTAATTTCTTGGGGTGATTTCTATCTCTTGGCAGTATCCTAAGTCATGGTTTAGACTTTCATTAAGTATTGCTGATCAAATTGTTTATTTTTTGTGTTCTCCTTTCCAAACTGATCAACTAAGCAGAAGAAAAAGGTCTACAGTCTTCCTAGTTCCCACCAGGGTTAGTAGAAGCAAGTTGTTGGTTGCTTTTCAGGACATCTAATCAGGAGCTGGTGGACTTTGTTGACTTCATTGATTTAACAGATGTTTGAGCCCCTGTTATATATCAGTCTCTGCTGGGTAGTCTCTTTCATCGTGGATGCGAAAAAATGAAAGATAGCTAGGGGCTGGAGTGTAGTTCACTGGTGGGCAGAACACTTGCCTAGCCTTGTCCTGGGTTTGATTCCTAGCACTGCCAGAAAGTAATAAACTGATAAATGAATTATACACATGACTATTTGATGTGACATATACTTTGCTGGAGGACTTTCCAGTTGGCATAAACCCACAAAACACCTAGTTTAATTTTTGAAAATAGGCTAAAGAGAAATATGAAGTGATGATGTGTGTATCTATTTAGTTCTTTGTGTTTTATGTATCTGCACATGTGAGGAGACCCAGTGCTGACTTTGAGTTTTTTTCTCTGATTCTTCTCTGCTTTATTGAGTTAGGGTCACAGTTGGATCCAGAGGTTGCCTCTCAGCCAGCCTAGTGGCCAGTTTCATCAGGGGTTACGTCTCTGCCTCCTGAATGCTGGTGTTACAGGCAGCCGCCATGGCTGCCTGGCTTTTATGTGGATCTTGGGGATTTGAATGGAATTCTGAACTTCTCATCACACTTGTGCTTGGGCAAGTGCTTATCCACGGAGCCATCTCCCCAGCTCTGTGATATACAGTCCTAAAGTCATTTCTGATAATTGTTTGCTTTTCTTGTATATACTAAGATAAAATGTCTTGGAGAGTAAAAGTACCATTTCTGTCTTTCCTCCCTCAGGCAGAAATACAAAATCTGTAGCTCTGGGAAGTGTGACTGGTACAGTCGATGTCCAGATCTCAGGAGAAGCCATACTGATTCTTTGCTCTCTTCAGGCACAGCCTTGTTGACACAATCTCTTCCCCTTGTCTCCTTTCACTGCTAGTTACCAAATTTAGTAAGTTGCTTCCACACCTTTAGAAAGGAATGAACTGGATATTTTTTGTTTCTTTTTAATCCTTTAATCTCAGTTTGTTAGACTTTATGAACATCTTTTTAAAATTTCTTTTTGTTTTACTTTCTTTATACTTTTCCCTTTCCTCTGCCTTACTGTGTAGGCAGGGTTTGTTTGGGGTGTCTCACGTGACCAGGCTGTACTCAAATTTGTGATCCTGTCGTAGCTCTTCAGTACTGAGGTCTTCGGCATGCACCACCGTGCCTATCTGGATAGATCTTACAGACTTTAAGATGTTTATATTCATATCAGTAACCAATTTATAGAGAGTTTTTTCTTTTTTGCTGTTTAGTTTTAAAAACTAACTAGTATTATAGAAACAATCATAAAAGCTATGTAGGAAAACTATTTTCTTAGTGGAAACAGGTATACTATTTTTTTGTTTGTTTTTTGTTATTTTGAGATAGGATTTCTCTGTGTAGTCTTGGCTGTCCTGGAATTCGCTCTATAGACTAGACTGACCTCAAACTCACAGAAATCTGCCTGCCTCTGCTTATCAACTGTTGAGATTAAAGGCATGTACCACCACCACCCAGCCAATTATTATTTTTGAGATAGGGTCTCACTATGTAGCCCAGGCTGCCCTGAACTGCATACCAGGCTAGCCTTGAACTTATAACAGTCTACCTTCCTGTGCCTCCTGAGTACTACGATTCAAGGCATGTGTCATTATGCCTGGCAATATACTTTTTATTTAAATGGTATGTCACCTTGCTTATATAACATGCTAACTTTCAGGATATAGTTACGAACTTTAACATAGATTCAGGTGTATAATTTGCACACACAAATTATCTTAGGGGAACTTAATACTTAAGATGCATCAACTTTTAATATCTTTTGTTTTATTTTTTTGTTTTTGTGACAGGGTTTCTCTGGATAGCCTTCGCTGTCCTGGAACTCACTTTGTAGACTGGGCTGGCCTCATGGAGAACTACCTGTTTCTGCCTCCCTGGGATTAAAGGCATGGAAAAAAAAATACATATATATATATATTTATATATATATATATTTTTATATATTATATATATTTATATATATTATATTATATATTATATATATATTTATATATATATATATAAATAAAACACCCATCCAGACTGATAAAAACAAATTGTTACTAAAAATGAATCTTGTATAAGGCCCTGTGTTTAATACCCAATAACACAAGCCGTATACCCCTTGGGCTTCCTTTGCCTTACCCCTAGCCAAGGAGCTAATGGCAGTTGATGGCTGCTGAGGGAGGCAGGTCACTTTTCTTTGGGAAGTGTAGCCATTGGCAGCTTTGCCCACGATGCTTCACCACACACACACACACACACACACACACGCCGTAGCCATTGGCAACATTGCCCACGATGCTTCAACCCCCACACACGCGGATGGGCAGCACTGATTGGACTTTGTGGGTTTAGAAGAAAAGAGTTAAAAAAGGTTGGGAATGTAGCTATGTTGGGGTGAGTGGTTGGATGGGGTGAGCTAGATAGAGGGAGGGATTAGGGAATGGATATGACCAAGTTTCATTATGTTATATATATATGGAATTTTCAAAAAATAAAAAATAGAATACGTAATTCAATTAAAAAATTTAATGATGGAAGCAGGGGACAAGACACATTTGCTATGGGCATTTTAAAGAAAAGCTTGAATTTTTTGCCCCAAAAGTCTAGGGTCAGAAGTTTTTTGTTTTTGGAATATTTATGTATGTAAAATGAATGAAAATATGAGATTCATTTAACACCCTAAGGGTAATCTACACAGTACTTTAGTCACAGGTTATGTACTTTGTATCCCAGTTGTAGCCCCCTCCTTCATTCCCTCCCACTCTCCCCATCCCTCTCTCATCTTCTCCCTGTCCCCCTCAAAGTCCACTGATAGGGGAGGACCTTCCCCCCTTCTATCTGACCCTAGCTTATCATGTCTCTTCATGGCTGGCTGCAATGTCCTCTTCTGGGATCTTGCTAGGCTGCTCCTCCCGGGAGGGGGGGTGTCGAAGAGCCAGCCATTGAGTTCATGACCGAAATAGTCCCAGATTTTAGATTTTTGCGTTGAATACTGAACATGTATTAGAAGACATTTTGTATCTATAAGATGTCAGTTCCATATACTTTAGTCAGTCTTTGGTTGTTACAAACTGAACATTTCAGTTTAAATAATTTTCTTCTGGAAATGAAAAAATAAAAAAATTAAAGTAAAACATTGTTTTTATTTTTTTTAAAGGGTAGTTTCTCCAAAAAGATTTGATGAACACAAACAGGAATGTTGTTGTTGTTTTTGTCCATAACTGAAGATGACCTTGAATTCCTGATTTTCCTGCATGCACCACCACACCTCACTTAAATCTCATATTAGTGTGCACATAGATGTTGGTTCTCTTGTGTATTGAAGATACTAGGTGTAACTTGGAGGTGAGAGCAAGCAGTTTCAACTCTGTATGTTGAAACTGTATATTGATTATGTGAATAATAAACCATCTTATTACTTAGTGACAAGGAAATGGATTCTATGTAGCCCTGGCTATCCTGGAACCCACTTTGTAGACCAGGCTGTCCTTGAACTCACAAAAACCTGCCTGCCTTTGCTTCCCAAGTGCTGGGATAAAAGGCATGTGTCACCACACCCAGCCTTTGTTCAGTTTTTCAGTTGTGAAATGTATCATCTGATCCCAGCTATTTGTGGTTAGATTTTGTTAAGTATGAATTGCTACCGTGGGGTGGTTGAGATGTGAGCCGGCGTTTGTCTTAACAGCTACTGAAAGCGCAGAAGAAGGCCCAGAGAAGGGAGCACATGCTAAAACTCGAGGCTGAGAAGAAAAAGCTTCGCACCGTACTTCATGTTCAGTATGTATTGCAGAGCTTGACACAAGAACATGTACAAAAAGACTTCAAAGGGGGCTTGAATGGTGCACTGTGTTTGCCTTCAAAAGAACTTGACTACCTCATTAAATTCTCAAAACTAACCTGCCCTGAAAGAAATGAAAGTCTGAGGTAAGTCAGTCTGTGAAAATTTTCCTGAAATAATAGAACTGATAACACTTGTAGCTTTTCTGTTATAGATAGTTAATTTCTAATTTACTAAGAAAATCTTAATTTGATTCAGTATGAAAAACTTAGATATGTTTGATAGATCATTTAGAAATTCAGTAAATTTGAATGTTTTTATTAGCATTGTCTTTAGTGTAACACTGATTTTAAAAATGTGTCTTGGCTAGGTGTGGTGAGACTCAAAAACAAGCAAACAAAAAACAATAACAAAACTTGATTTTCTTTTTAAGATTTGTTTTTTTGTACATTGGTGTTTTGTCTGCATGTGTAAGAGGGTTGTATCCCCTGGAACAGGAGTTACAGGCAGTTGTGAGCTGCCATGTGGGTACTGGGAATTAAACCTGGGTTTTTTGGAAGAGCAGACAGTGCTCTTAACCAATCTCTCCAGCCCCCCTTGATCATTGTGTTAACCCTGTGCAGATATTAAGTGTGATACTAGTTACAAATGAACTAATAATTTAAAACTGCAAAATTTAGGTTACCTAATGTGTCCTTCCATGGTTAACCACTATTTTTGTATTGGAATAAATCAGCTAACAGACAGTTTATTCTTTTGCTTTCTTAAATGTGGATTGGTCCAACTTTTTGTTATCTGTGAAAGCAGAACCAAGAAGAGTTCAGTTGTTAGGAAAAATTAGCCTGGTGTCAGGAAGAAGATGGACAAAACTCATTTTACCCTAGAGGGCTACTCCATTGTCACCTATTTGTTGCTTGTTGGTTGCTTCTTTCTCATTTGGGTTGGTCTAGGAAATGAAAATCCGCTACCCTCTATTAAGTGACCTTAAATGAAGCTTCAAATGTTTCCATTTCATTTTTATTTCTGAGATATATATTTAATAACTGATAATACTGCACTAGCAGCTTAAACTCTTGGTCTATTCCTTGATTGTTGTGTTTGGTAAAATCTTTTATTTTAAGGAAAACATTTACTTTTTAATAACTATTCATAAAATAAATATTTTCTTCCAAACAGTAAAGGCTAAAATTAGCATATTTATATATCTTGACTGTTGGTGGGTTGTATTTCATGCATTGTTGCTGCTCTTCATGTGTATGTATGTCTAAAGCCACTCTGTTCTGCCACTGCTTTTCCTTGTCAGTGTTGAAGACCAGATGGAGCAGTCATCCTTGTACTTTTGGGACCTTTTGGAAGGTAGTGAGAAAGCAGTGGTAGGAACAACATGTGAGTTCTCTCTACCTTGGACTTAGGCAGCAAAGAGTAAACGTTTTGTCTAGAAGTTTAGTGTGATATTGAGGGTCTAAACTTGTGTCCATCAGAACCTATGTGTCTGACAATGCTGTATTCATTGGAAGAATGAACCATTTATTTATGTTAAAAGAATCTACTCTGCATTCCTACATTCCTGTTCACAAAAAGGGAACTAACAAAATTTTGAAATGACAACCAATATAATTTGGGAACAGAAGCACTAGTTCTGGCTTCAGTACTAGCATAATCATTTTGGGTTCAGTTTCCTATTCTGAATAGTGACACATGTCCTGTTTAAGAACTTTAATCCCTGCATTGTTACTCTAAGGCGTGTTTAGTAGGTCATTGTCGGTAAGAATTGAAAGTGGTTCGGCTATACTGTTTGTTGGACAGTCAAATGACCACTTCAAATGGCCAGATGTGAAATATGAAGTATATAGCTTAGGATCTTGAAATTTCTCTAGAAGTTAATAAACATTTTTGTTATTAGTTAATTTCTTCCTGCTTAGAAAATATTCAAGTCTGGGGCTTGGTTTAATAAAGTGCTTGATGTGTATCCATGAAACCCGAGTTTGATCCCCTAGTATCTATGTTTATATAAATAAATAAATAAATAAATAAACAAATAAATAAATAAATAAAGGACTGGCTCTGCAGTGGCTGAAATCCTATTGCTGGGGAGATGAAGGAAGAAGGGTCCCCAGCTTGCTGCTCAGCTAGTCTAGCTGAATCAGCAAGCTCCAAGTTTAATGACAGAATGATTGAAAAAGACCCCTGATGTTCACTGACAGCCTCCTTAGGCATGTGCCCATGCAACCATACACAAATACATATGCCTACAGAAAAAAAAAATCCATGTATGTATAACTATCAAGATTTATAACTGTTTAAGACTTAAATTACAAGTGAAAATTTACATTTTTGATTTAAGCGTGGTGGAATGCATCTCTAATCCCAGTTAGTCAGGAAGCTGAGGTTGGAAGGTTGCTTGAGCCTAGGTATTCAAGGCCATCCTGAGAAACATGGTGAATCCTGTCTTGGAAAAAAACAAAAACAGAAAAACAAAAATAAAGAAGTGGTTTTGAAGAGAGTTTGGCACTTCCTTATAAAATTAAGTGTATATTTATCGTATAGTCAAACAGTTGCATGTCTAGAACCCAACATAAATAAAAACATGTGCTCACCTTAAGTACCTGTATATAATGTTTATACTATTTAATCATAGTAATTTTCAACTGGAGTCAGTATAGATGTGTGTAGCATTAAATTGATAAACAAAACATGGTATATTTAATTAGTAGATCCTTAGCAATTAAGAAAAGAAATGGCTGGGTATGATGGCTCATGCCTGTAATCTCAACACTTGGGAGGTGGAAGATCATTATAGTTTGAGGCCAGCCTGATGTACATAGTGAGTTTTAAGCCAGCTTGAGCTACATAGTGAGAGCTTAAGAGCACACAGTAACAACAAAAACCTATTAATACATGCAAGAACATAGGAGAATCTCAAACTAATTATGCTTAGTGGAAGAAGCCAGCTAGTATGTGAGTATACATTGTATGATATTCTCAAAAGGTCACTAGTTGTCAGGGGAGGAGGGCCTTGAGGGATTTGGTGGGTAATAAAAATGCTTTGAAATTGTGGTTCTATTGGTGGTAGCATAAGTTTGTATCTGTTAGAGCTATGCATTTGAAGTGAAAATTGTTGTTTGCATATAGTACCTCAAAGCTGACTAAAATATAGCCATGGTGGCATGCCTATAATCCCAGTATTCAGGAGGCTGAGGCAGGAGAATTTCTGTGAGTTTGAGGCCAGCCTGGGCTACAGGGTGAGACCCTGTTTCAAAAAAACCAAAAAGGCTGATTAAAAAAAGAGTCAGTGTTATAATACTCCAATTAATATTAGACACAGACCAAGTATGGATCCTCTGCCTGGTTTGGAATTGGGTTTTATTGGGCATTTAAAATAAAATATAAGCAACTTTGACATTATTTTTATGATTAAAAAAAACTAATGCCAGTATGTTAGGAGTGACATATATATATTTCATATATATGCATATATGTATGGTTTTTCAAGAGAGGGTTTCTCTATGTAGCCCTTGTTGTCCTGGTACTTGCTCTGTATATTAGGCTGGCCTTGAAATCACAGAGATCCATCTGCTTCTGCCTCCCAAGTGCTAGGACTGAAGGTATACACTACCACTGCGCCTGGCTTTGAGTGAAATGTTAATGGAGGAATTTTGTAATTTAAGAATACATGAGATCTGGTGACTCAAGCTGTAACCCCAGGCCTTCAGGGGCTAAAGTAGAAGAATAACCAGTTTGAGACTGCCTGGACTACTTAGTGAGACCCAGTTTCCAATAACTAACCAAATAGAACAACAACAAAACCAGAAGTGTCCAGGATAAGGTTTCCTATTGGTTATGATTGAGGAACTAAGTTTTCTTTCTGCAAATCCAGAGTAGTGGCTAGTTATAATATTGTTGGTGGCAGATGGAAAAAATGTCTCAGCTCAGGGAATATATGCCATCTCAAGCTCTTTGATAAGGTTCTTTGATTTGTAGTCATTCTTCAAAGAGTGGAAATATAGACCCAGAGAAACTTAAGTGATTTGTTAAATATCTTGTCTCATGTTTATTGTTTTGAATTGATTCAGTGTGACGTACATATAAAGATGAATTACTCTTCTATTTTCCTGGAACAGACAGTTTGTAGTATGATGTCATTCCCTGCTCCCTCCCATCATCTACTCTTGTAATGATTAACTATAAGCAGGAAAGCATTGAGATTCCTATTCTCCATAATTTTCAATGAACTCTTAGTTTATGTGCTAACTAAGTCTTAATTACACTTTCTTAGACAAACATGTGAAAGATCTGCTGTCTAAATTGCTGAACTCAGGTTACTTTGAAAGTACTCCAATTCTCAGAAATTCTAAGGAAAAAGAGGAAGAAATGATAATGCAATCAGAAAAGAAAAAACAGTTAGTGAAGACTGAGTCCATCATCAAAGAGCCAGGTTTGTTGTAATCTTTGAAGTTTTTTAGATTGCCTTTTTTTTTTCTTTTTTTTGAGACAGGGTTGGCTGGGTTTGCTGTTTATAGTAGGCTGGTTTTGAAGTTGGATGATTGTCTTGCCTCTATCTTCTGAGTGCTGGAGTTAATAGGTTTGTACCAGGACTCCTGTTTTGTTTTTTTTTTTTTTTTGAATTGTTGCTTGACATACAAAGAAAAATGTTACCCTGACATTTTCATTTTCATACATATATATCATTATTTTTTATTCCTAACGACTCTTATGTTCCCTCTTGGTAGTGTCTTTCTACTGTCATGACATATATTCCATTATAGACGTTGCATCTCTTACTGTACTGTAAAACCATCATTTTGAAATGATTTAGTTTATATTTTGTTTTGAGAGAAAACATCAGGTTAAAATAAAACATTTGTAAAATCTGAATGAACCTCTTTGTTAAACTGTAATAGGATCATTCCATTTATAGTATAGTTTAAATGTAAATCATAGTAGAAAACAGTATTTTGTAGAAGAATGTAAATTTGGGTTCAGTTATTAATTTAGGGAAAAGAAACAAAATTAGGGTTTCGGGATTTAGCTCAGTGGCGTATGCCTGTAATCCAGCATTCAGGAGGAGGCAGAGGCAGGCTGATCTCTGTGAGTTAGAGGCCAGCCTGTCTACAAGATGACCTCTAGGGCAGCCTGGGCTGTGAAACAGAGACCCTGTCTACAAATGAACAAACAAAAAGGAAGAAAGAAAATGAGATGTGTTGTTTGATTAGCTCTTTGCTTCCTTTTTCTCTCTCTCTCTTTTTTTTTAAAATTTATTTATTTTTATCTCAATCACAGGTTGGGTACTTTGAATCCCAGGCGTAGCCCCCTCCCCCCCCTTTTCTCTTTTTAAAAATACAAAAATTTTTTTTTTTTGGCAGGGTCTCATGTAGCCCAAGGGGCCTTAAATTTATTGTATAACTTAGGATGACCCTGAACTTTTTATTCTCCTGCCTCTGCTTCCCTAGTAATAGAATTCAGAGCTTGTCTCATTCATGTTGTATTAGGAACTGTACCCGGGAACCCAGTGCTTTGTGCCTGCTAGGCACAACAACAACCTAACCCTGAGTCCCATCTCCCCTCAGTACTAAGTCCAGTGCTTGGGCCTACCTCTCTTACCTCTCCTGACCACAGTGTGGTTTGATAGAGGCCGTTTTAAGCTGAGATTACTGATTTAGCCTTTTAAGCTTAACTGTGATTGCAGTTTTAATAAGGCTATTTTTGGGTAGATCGTGATAGTTGAGGCCAGCCTGATAAACAGAGAGTTCTAGGACAGCCAGGGCTATAGAGAAACCTTGTCTTGGGGTTGGGGATTTAGCTCAATGGTAGAGCACTTGCTAGAGGCACTGGGTTTGGTCCTTAGTTCTGGGAAAAAAAAAAAGAGAAACTTTGTCTTGAAAAACAAGAACAGAACAAACAAAAAGCAGACAGAATATTTTTAATTGGATATCATGGTCCATACTTGAATCCCAGCACTTAAGAGACTGAGGCAGGAATATTGAGAGTTTGCAGCCAGGCTGGACCACCAGAGTGAAACCCTGTACTCAAAGAAATGAATTTTGTATTGGAACTTTATTTCAGTAAATATCTCGTAGGAGAAAGTCTAGCTTCTGTTACAGTTATCCTTAGAACCATTCTCTTTTTCCTTTTCTTCTTGTGCTAGAGATCAAACCCCAGGCCTTGTGTATGCTGTGCAGATGCTCTATCACAGAGCTACAAAACCCAGGCCCTCCACATTCCTCTGACAAATAAGCAGTAGTTGAAATAGTCCTGCTATGAATTTATTCAATGGTATAATTCTTTCTCCAGTCTTGAGTCCTTTGACATTTACTGCTGGAATGAATTACAGCTATAGCCAGGTTAAAAACTTACAACTTATATTTATCTTCCCAGAATCTCTTATGGAAGTTGTCCAGCCAGAGATACAACCACAGGAGGTAAGAAGTGACCATGGCCTTTGTGAGGTTGTTCTTAACTCTCATCTGTTACTTGTGGTCTAGAGTCTGAGGCTTAGGCAGACTCCAAATCAATCTAGCCTTGCGGTTTATTAGCTTAATGTCTGGCTGGATTGTTGTTTTTATCAACTAGTGAAGAGGACATCTGTGTTATTGGTGGAGCTAAAGGGGCTGGTTTGACACACAGTAATTTCTTCAGCATTAGCTATTATACTTTAAACTCTTATGTTAGGCTTTAAAGATATATAAAAATTTTGTTATCAGAATTTTCATTGGTAGTAGAAAAGAGGGTTTATTATTTTAAAGTGACATTGAAATTTGTGAAAGTTAAAAGAATCAAAACCAGATGTATAATATAATATATATATGAGCAAAATAGAGAAAAATCTGGGAACTGAGGAGAATACAGCTAGACAGTATAACTTTAATTCAACTATGCTGGCTGTGACTTTTTTTTTAAAGATTTATTTATTTATTATATATATAATGTTCTGTCTGAATGTGTGCCTGTACGCCAGAAGAGGGCACCAGATCTCATTACCGATGGTTGGGAGCCACCATGTGGTTGCTGGGAATTGAACTCAGGACCTCTGGAAGAACAGCCAGTTCTCTTAACCTCTGAGCCATCTTTCCAGCCCGGCTGTGACTTTTCAAGGACAGTGACAGACATGTGAAAAGAGCTTCAGGCTGGCAGACAGAATTACCTTGGTAAAGGGACTACATAAAATGATTGTGGTACCATATCATGTAGTTTCTTCTAGTCTTAAATGGGTCACCAATTTCTACTTTATTATTGACAATTCATTCACTTTATATCCCAGTTGTAGCCCCCTTCCTCCCTTTTCCTCCCTACTCCACTTCCCTAGTCCCCTACTATCTGACCCTAGCCTATCAGGTCTTATCAGGACTGCCTGGATCCTCTTCCCTGTGGGCTGGCAAGATTGCCTCACCAGGGGGGGAGGTAACCAAAGAGCAGGCATTTGGATTCATGTCAGAAACAGCCCTGCTCCCCTTATTGGGAACCTACATGGAAATTTGATCTGCATATGGGTCACATCTGAGTGTCAAACTTAACATTTCTGTTGAGGAGAAAGAGTAGATAATAAAAAAAAAAAAGACAGTTTCTTCAAGTAGCTTAAGGACAAGAGTTTCATGTGAGACTGATGGCCATAGGAATACTAGTAGAGCTGAACAGTACATTCAAAGTCTGTGCATTTTAAGACTGAAGCACATTGTCTATTTCTTTGGCTTAGTTTCTTAATAGACACTACATGACAGAAGTAAATTATTCAAGAAAACAAGAAAATGAGGAACACTCGTGGGAATCAGATTATGCTAGAAAACCCAGTCTCCTCAAATGCTGGAATATGCTTTCAGAAGCAGATGCTCAAGGGAAGAAGCAGGAGTCCTCGGAGTCCTGGGAATCTGTTAAGTCCCAGGAGGTGTTGACACCTGTGGTTTCCTCAGAACAGGGGAAGTTCAGGTCAGCACTGCAGGAAAAGCAGAAGCAGCATAATTCTGTGACACCTGTCAATCAGTGGAAGCCAGGAACCCCGAAGTCCAAAGTGGGCATCTCTCAGGAAGAGCAGAACATGCAGGATACGCCAAAGCCATGGGTGGTTCAGCCACAGAAAGAACAGGATCCAAGGAAGCTGCCTCCTGGATCCTGGACTGTGCCTGTGCAGAGTGAGCAGAGTGGCGGCCGGTCCTGGGCTTCTCCTGTGTGTAGAGACCAGACTTCACTGCAGCCTGGAACTCCAGTGTCCTGGAGAAACAGCACTGAGAACCAGAAGCCTGCCTTAGTTCCACAGTCACAGATCTGTCTAAAGTCCTGGGGAGCAGCTTCAGCAGGACTCTCACCAAATGACGAGGGCCTGCCCAGGAAGTTAAATGAGGAACCCAAAGATGTGAGTCAATGTCTTGTCCGTCTCATTCTGTTTTGATGGTTTCTCTCTCAGGATTGAGGTTTATATAGAGAGAGGCATCCTTGGATTTGATCTTTGCTAGTATTGCTTGTTCCCAAATTATAAATTACTTACTATTGCTCATGAGGCAAACATGTCATCACTTTGTTTGCTAGATACAGTTCCCAAGGCTTTCTACCTGGCCTAATAGTTGTCCTTTAATTACCTGCTCTTTTAGCCAGGAGCTTTCTGATGAAGCCTTTGATCATCTAATAGTGTGAAGAACTATTTTTTTTTTTTGAGAGACCAAAGAATTACATTTTATAAATAAAACTACCTCTTAATGCTGCTTTATAGAAAGAGAATTTTAGAGTTATAACCTTTTATCTATCTATCTATCTATCTATCTATCTATCTATCTATCTATCTATCTATCTATCTATCTATCTATCTATCTGAGACAGGGTTTCTATATATATAGGGTTTCTATATATAATAGCCCTGGCTGTCCTAGAACTTGCTCTGTAGATCAGGCTGGCCTTTAACTTTCAGAGATCTGCCAGCCTCCACCTCCAGACTGCTGAGATTAAAGGCATATGCCACCATACCTGAGTTTTATTTTTGGTTTTGATACCAAATCTCATTATACAGCTCTGGCTAGTTTGGAATATAGTATATAGACCAGTCTGACCTTGAAACTCATAGAAATCTACCTCCCTTTGCTTCCTGAGTACTGGGATTGCAGGCATGTACCACCATTCCTGGTTTTTCTCCTTTTCTTTTCAATGTCTTCTTCTTCAAGTCCTGGTTTGTTTGTTTGCTTGTTTTCTCTCATTTTCTTCTCTTCAAGTGCTATGTTTTTATCTTATTTCTGCCCATGTAGAAATTTGGGTATCCAAGTGAGTTCTCTAGTAATGGGAACAGGGACTGTCTCTAACATGAGCTCAGTGGCTGGCTCTTGGATCACCTTCCCCTGAGGGAGGAGCAGCCTTACCAGGCCACAGAGAAGGACAATGCAGCCAGTCCTGATGAGACCTGATAAGCTAGGGTCAGATGGAAGGGTAGGAGGACCTCCCCTATCAGTGGACTTGGAGAGGGGCATGGGAGGAGATGAGGGAGAGTGGGATTGGGAGGGGCTGAGGGAGGGGGCTACAGCTGGGATACAAAGTGAATAAACTAATTAATATAAAAAAATTTAAGAATATACTGGAATGAATTTAAAAAAAGAAATTTGGCAGCCATACCTTATTAACCTCCACATCTAATATTAATTGTACGATTGTTGTATTTGAGAAGCATATTAAAACCCCAGTTTAATACCCCAATAAAGCTGTTTAAAACAAAACAAAATAGCAAAACTCTAACTTGAGAGTTGAGGCCAGCCTGCTCTACATGTAGCAAGTTCCTGCTACACCAGTTAGTGCTACATAGTGAGAGTCTGTATTTAAAATAATCCCCCCCCCCCAAAAACACCCCCAAACAAATGGAAAACAAAACAACGCAAAATTCTACAACCCCCGTAATTTGCAACTCCACTAGATATTTGAATCTTTACCATTGGTCTCATGCTTTTTGCTGGGTGATAGGAAAAGCTGAGGATGTTTAGTGGTAAAAGTCCAAACAGTCTGAGTTTGCTTTCATGGCACAGGAGCGTTATATTGAGGTTTTAGGCTCTTTAACTAAGAAGACACCCACTCCTCTGTATGGAGCTGATCTCAGCTGTAAGGAATATGTCTGATGGCTCAGTGGCTAAGAGCACTCACTGGCTGCTCTTCTAGAGGAGACTGGATTCCCAGCATCCTCATGGCAGCTTACAACACATGTAACTTCAGTTCTGGTTATCTGATGCCTTCTAGCCTTCTGCAGGCACCAAGCACATACATGGTACACATACAAAAACAGACAAAACACCTGTATACATTTAAAAGAAGAGCTGTAAATTGTTAATTAAGGTAAATTCAAGATGTCTAGCAATTTATCATGAGAGCTTACAAATAGCAGAAGCGTTCAAAAGTATGCTTTTTAATTAAATATAATAAAATACTATAAAAATAACTTTCATTTTCCTTATGTAATTGTTTGGAGGCTTACAGTCTGCTCCTGCTAACCTAGGCCTAGTCCTGGAAGCTTCTAGCCTCTATACAATCTAATCTAGGCCTAGAATGTTTCCAGCTTCTGAGACTTACTGCTGAGTAAGCTCACCCTTTCTAGTTCTTTCTGAACTCTGGCTGGCTGGTTCAACTCGGCTATTCTGGCTCAAACTTCTCTCCAAGCTGACTCACTCAATCTGTCTTCTCTCTCTACTTCTGACTAAATTGCTCGGCTTGGCCTCATACTAACTTTGGCAATCTGTTCTGATCTTCTGGCTCATTCTGTCTTCACTTGTATCTAGCTTGTTCTCTCTTCAACCTCTCTCTGTAAAACTGCCTCTGAATTCCATGAACTCAACTGCACTGCACCGCCTCTCAACACACCTACTCAACTCAACTGGCAGAATAGCACTGACTAGAACTCTGAGATCTGCAAGCCTCTGTCTCCTGAGTGCTGGCATTAAAGGCGTGCACTACCATGCTTGGACTTAAGCTTTTCTTTACCTGAAACTTGTTCTGTACCAGGCTGGCCTTGAACTCAACAGATCTGTTTGCCTCTGTCTCCTGGATTTAAGGCTTGTCTGTGTTCCAGCTGGACCCCACAGACCTAGGTCTTTGGATGTGGTCTCTTGCCAGAACAGCCATGTTCTGGATTAAAATTCTTCTACAAAGTGCTTCCTCAATTCTATTGTGTGTATGTATGTACAAAAATATTTTAATGTCTCTGAAATCATATGCATCTTAAGTAATTTTTGCCTTGAGAAACATATCATCGGTATGTGTCATACTCTAGTTTCTTGTCTTGGAGAGCAGATGGTAATAACTATATAATGAAACACTTTTAAGGATGACTCTTTATTCTGGGCTGCTTTATGTTTTAGAAAGATTTCCATTAAAGTTGTTTTGAAAGGGGAAAATTGAAATTAATTAGCAAATGGATTTATGTGAAGCTCTTACTGTGATAAATCAAATAAATGAATATTACACTTTATTTTCTGAAGATGTGCTAGTAATGTAATCTTCCTGATGAGTTGCACAGATGGGGTTTGTCTTGTAGGTGCCTAAGCCCATACCTCAGCCTGTAGACTCTTCCTCTGCCTTTCCAAAGGATCCAGTATTGAGGAAAGAAAAGCTGAAGGACCTCATGACCCAGATTCAAGGAACTTGTAACTTTATGCAAGTATGAGCTGCTTTATTTTAGTTTTAGTTTTGATTTTAGAGTATTTTTTGTTCTTTGACAATTTTGTACATGTATAGTGTATCTTGATCATATCCAGTTCAAATTCCCCCTTCACATAGTCACTTGTAGCCCTAATACTTCCCAGTCCTACCTTCATATTCTCCCTTCCTTCCTTCTTCCTTCCTAAGTCATAGTGCTTAGCTAGTGCAGTCTGCATGTGTGTGAGTGTGGGCCCATTTACAGTTTTACCAGAGCACAGGCAGTCTACTAACAGCCGCAGCCCTGAACAACAGAGATGCATGTCCCATCTCCTGTGTTGTGTCTTCTTGTCCCCTCACGACTGTCTATCGATTGCTGATAGCTCTTCAGCAGGGGTAGAGCTTCATGAGTCCCGTCTCCTCCATGGTGGAATGAGACTGGTTTAGACTTCTGTAGGTCACCATAGCTTCTGTGAGTTCATGATGCAAGAGCTGTGTCAGACTCAGAAAAGAGCACTTCACGGCAGTCCTCCCTGTCCATTAAAGGTCTTACGCTCTTGGTGCTCTCTGGGAAATTCCTGGAGTTTTGAAGAAGTTGATTTAAACGTCCCATTTAGAACTGAGCATTCAACAGCAGTTACTCTAAACACTTTGACCAGTTTTGAGTTTCTGCATTGACTGTGGACCACTGCAATAAAGCTCCTCTGATCAAGGCTGAAAGTAGCACTAATCTGTGGGTATAAATAATTATTTAGAAGGCAATTTGGTAACAAGTCTATTTATCAAAACAGTAATAAGTTCTCTGTCTAGGGTCTCTGTTTCCTACAGCCCTGTCATGGATATATGACAAGTGTTTACATTATCAGGAACGAATTCCTTCCTGGAGAATGGCATAGAATTCAGTCAGAAAATGTTTAGGTACTCCCATAACTTTCATGCCACACATTTTGCTTATGAAAGTATTTTCCCCACCAAGACAGGGTTTCTTTTGCAGCCATGGCTGTCCTGGACTTGCTTTGTGGACCAGGTTGGCCTCGAACTCAAAGATCCACTTGCCTCTGCCTCCCTGAGTGGTAGGAATAAAGGCATGTGCCCCTATCGTCCGGCTCAACCTCTGAGCAATTTGTCAAATGAATCTTAAGTGATATTTGTGGAATTAGTAATGTGTATATGAAACATTGTGGTGGAATTGTTAAGAATCTCGATCCTGTTGTGCAGAACGGTGTCCAGGTTCTGCACTTTCCCAGTTTCTGGGATTAAAGACATGTACTACCAATCCATCATGAAAGGCTGTGCTTAATTAAATTGTGTTATGTAGACTCTTAGTGTTATATTACTGAGGCCTGACCACTGAAGTAAACAAAGTAAATGTAAATAAATAAAGGAGATGAGTCTTGAGCTTTAGATTTAGACCTGGGTATAAACACCAGTCCTATTTCTTGCCAGCTGCATCAACCCAGTCAAGTTCTTTAACTTCCAGCCTTCTATGATTATCTTTCATTTTATTTCAAGATAAATGGAAGAACTAAGATGCTTTCTGCAGATTTCTAGCTTAAGTAAGTACAATGTGGAAGGCTTTCTTGAGAAAACTCCAGTATATAGATATGAGAAGAGAACAGTTTCTCATCATAAAATGTTTCTCAGAATGAACCAAGTAGTTGACATAAAAATAAATAGACCTTTGTTTTTGTTAGGTACATTAAAAGTTCAGACTAAATTTAAGATGAATATTTTGGAGCTGGGTGTAGTGGCGCTCGCTCATAAACTCAGGGAGGCAAAGGCAAGAAGATCTTTGTGAGTTCGAGGCCAGGCTGGTCTACAAAGCGAGTCCAGGACAGCCAGCGCTACACAGAGGAACCCTGGCTTGAAAAACAAAACAAACAAACAAACAAAAAGAGGGTGGGGAGACTCAGATCAGGAGTGCTTATCTAAGTTGGGTCTTAGAATCATGTTCTAGTTTTAATGCTTGACCCAATCATGAGGTTTCACAGAAACTTGGGTTTAGTTTTGATTCTTTAATTTCTTTTCTTTTTTAAAAATTTTATGTGCATTGGTGTTTTGCCTGCATGCATGTCTATGTGAGGGTGTCAGATCCCCAGGAACTGGAATAGTTAGACAGTTGTGAGCTGCCATGTGGGTGCTAAGAGCAGGCAGTGCTCTTAACTGCTGAGCCATCTCACCAGCCCAGACTGTTTAATTTCTTACATAAGAGTAATTTGTTAATATCAGAAGATAGAAATTAGCTAGATGCCTGCAGCTTTAGTTAGCACCCTTAGTAATAACTATGGTCAATACAGTGATATGCTTAATTACTTTAAAGAATCACCTGTGTTCTCACTATTGAAATTCTCATCTTTAGGAGTCTGTTCTAGACTTTGACAAACCCTCAAGTGCAATTGCATCGTCACAGCTGCCTTCAGCCTCTCCAGGTAACCCACTAGCAGCATAATAATTCTAAAGACTTAAAACAGAGTTGGAGTTAACAGTTATTTGTTTTCTGAATCTTTCACTCCAGATAGCTTAAGTAGTTGTATTCTAGTATCCATCAGTCAGTAGTTACATAGGGATAAATTATCATTAGGACATAAGAATCCTTCAGTAGCATGCTAACATTTGTTAAAGACATCAGATGAGCAGGTATGCATGCGAGATAGCAATTTTTCTTTTTCCATGTTCTTCCTGGGCTTGTGATTTTGGAACAGAACCTACTTGACCTTTGTACTGTAAATCTAGTGTGGATGCTCTTGGGTCCTAGCTGACCAGAGTACCTCAGTCTTTAGAACAGTGAATACCATAGTAACTAATCTAAAACTGGTGTGATGCTTCAAAGCTGAGCCTCTGCCTCCATGGTAATTTCTCTTAGGCTGACTGATAAGATTGAACAGCCGCTGAAGAGTGACGCTGTAATGTGGGAGTGACTGATATTAGTGACAGAATGCAAACTGACAACTCTCTAACGAGCACATTGCTATGTATAACCACAGGGGAAATCTGAGCAAACAGACGGCCAGCTAAGACTTACGGTGAAGACGAGAGGTGTGTCTGTTAGTGAGAGTTCACGTGGCTTAGTCTTCTCTGCCACATTATTATCCCCAGTAATTTTTTAAAAGCCATAGTTCTTTTCTCTTGGAAGCTTTGGAATGCGGCCTTTACCCAAAAAAACCTTAAAACATCACCATGTACTACACATGGAGCATTTCTGACTAGTGTCCAGTCTACTCTCTTCAGAGTTGTAATAGGAACCTACCCGTTCCTTCCAGCTGACACTTGCTTTGTAATAAGTAAACCTTGTCTTGTCGAGTTGATTTTTAGCTTTTCTGTGTTAACTTCTCTCCTCTCCTCTTAATTATTTGGTTTATTTTAGTTTCTACAGTATCTGCAGAACAAAACTTATCCAATCAAAGTGATTTTCTTCAAGAGCCATTACAGGTAAGTTCTGGATTAATTTGCTTTACACTCTTCTTTGCTTCAAGGGGAGAACTTCTTGCTTTAGCAAGAGAAATCAGACTTATTCTGAAGTGCCTGATTGAAAATTTTTTCCTCTAGGTTTTATCTTAGACCTACTAGAAGAGTATTCTGTGTATGTGTTGTTGTTGTTTTGTTATTTAATGTAGCCCATGCTGACCTTGAACTCACTTTGTAGGACGGTTTAGAACTTGTGCTCCTCTTGCCTCAGGAGTGCTGGAATCCTGGCCTGTGCTAGCATGCCCAATAGCATCTGTGCTTTTAATAACCTTCCAGGTGTGTCTGCATGCTTACATTTAGAGCCCCTGTCTCAACACCAGGCTTACTTATCAGTACTTAAAGCTACTTCTGGTGACTCTGCTTGAAGTGGTGATTCGGAAGCAACACTGACTGCAACTTCTAAATGAGTGCTAATGTGAAGATTTTGTTGTTAAGTAAACTGTTTTTTCCCCACTGTGGTGCTGCACACTGAAAGATTATAGCTCCCATGGTTGTCTGCTAGGCAAGTGCTTTGCCACTGAGCTATATCTGCAACCATTAAGCTATAGCTGCAAACCCCATTCTCATTTTGTTTGTATTTTGAGCCAGGGTGGTCCTGAGCTTGTGACCTCCTCCTGTCTTATTCTTCTAGCCCTGGGGCAATAGGTGCACTCCACTGCACTGCTTTCAGTCTTTTAGCTTAACTACTAACTTAGGAACTGTGGGATTCTCCTTGTACACAAGTATAGTCCACAACAACCAGTCCCATTTATGATGGATAGTTGGCTTATTATTTTAATTCAAAGCACTGAAAAAAAAACATACTTTAGAACACTCATAATTTCAATATTTTGGTTAGATTTCAATTGTGTATATTTAATATGTAAAATGTTCTAAAGTATTAAAAAAATTCCCCTGAACTTTTTAGGGAGTGATGGTGAGATGGACAGGTCTGGCGATATATGCAGTTTCTGAGACAAGGTCTTATGTAAGAGTGGCTCAGACTGCCTGGAACTCACTATGTAGCTGAGGATGACCTTGAACTCTTGGTCCTCTTGACTCCGCCTCCCTAGTTCTGGATTATAGGCATGAGCCATCACACTTGGCTCTATGACCTTTCCTTAAATTTGACCCTCTGCCTCTCCTAAGGTAGGAACACACTATGAAGACCCTGTAACAGTTTATGGAAACATAGCAACCACTCGTTGATTTCTGTTTCACCTGTGATATTACTGGAGCTCCTGAGAACCACAGGGAAGTAGTGCTGCAGGGTCGGCACGGAGCTCTCACTGCTGCTAGAGTCTAGGTGTCTCTTGCATTCCCATACCTGTGTGTGCCGCAGGCTTCCTCCAAACTGCTTTTGGTGTTTTAGTGTTAAGTTGTCATAGCCTTAGTCTCTTTTGTGTTTGTCCTAGTTTTTATTTTATACCTACTTCTAATTCTTAATTTCCTCTTAGAACTTTGATACTGTTTCGATCTGTGTAGAGCTTGTCCATCCTTCTTATCCTTGTCTACCTCTGTAAGGCACAGAAGACTTTCCCACCAGAAGCCTGATTAGACCTGATTAGGCCTAACTTCTTAGCATGCACTGTGACGTGTCAGCCACATTGCAGATCTGGCATCAGATTTCTTAGGGTCAAGAATCTTGGTCAGCAAGGCTGAGAGTTTGTGTGTAACTGGGACACAGGCTGGAAAGGCAGTGTGTGAATCTAAGTGTTCACACAGGGAAAGGCAGTGTGTGAATCTAAGTGCTTTGCTATTGAACTTTATTCTAAATTCCTTTCTTTCTTCCTCTCTCTCTCTTTCTTTCTGCTGCTTCTTGTTCTTCTTCTCCATTCATTTTTGAGACAGGGTATATAGCCCTGGCTGTGCTGGAACTCACTCTCTGCCTGCCTCTGATTCTGCCTTCACAGCGCTGGGATTAAAGATGTGCACCACCAACTGCCTGGCTTCCTTTTCTTTTATTTGAGACAGGTTTTTCAGGATAGGGTTTTTCTGTGAAGCCCTAGTTACCCTGGTACTTGCTCTGTAGATAGGCCAGGTTGGCCTAGAACTCAGAGATCTGCTGGCCTCAGCCTCCCAAGTGCTGGGATTAAAGATGTGCACCACCACCACCTAACTATCCTGTTTCTTCTTGATGTCAATAAAATTAAGGTAATTGTCCTTGCTAAACAGGTTTATTGTGATTAAGTATATTAATATATGTAATACATTTAGAATACTTCCTGGCACCACTGAGTACCAGTAAAAGTAACACATCAGGAAGTCCAGGACCTAGGAAATATGAAGTGAACATAGTATGTGTTGATAATGCTTTTTCCTGTGTCTAGGCTGCTGCTTCTTCAGTTACTTGTAACTCAAATACTTGTTTGGTTACTACTGATCAGGCTTCTTCAGGATCTGAAACAGAATTCATGACCTCAGAGACCCCTGAGGTAATGAGACCTATGGTCTTAATTTCTTTGCTGTCTCAAAGAATAGCAGAATGAGCTTATGAATTACTAGCATGATTGGAATTATAATGTTTGTATTTATTAACATATTACTTTCTGTAGATGTTGTGCTCCTAGAACATACACAGGTCACTATTGTGGCTTTGTCATATATGTAGATTTAATAGTATATATCTTAACTGATGTAATAAATATGCATTTCCAATATTTTTATTTTAAAAATTTTAAAGATTTATATTATTTTACGCATGTTTGTATGTGTACCACATGGTGCTTGGTGCGCAAGGGAGGCAGAAGAGGGCATTAGATTCCTGTAAGTGAAGTTAGGGATGGTTTTGAGTTACCATGTGGCTGCTAGGAATTGAATCCAGGTCTACTGCAAGAGCAACAAGTTCTCTTAATTGCTGAGCCATCTCCCCTGACTCCCTGCTTTATTTTTCGAGATGATTTTCTGTAGCTCAGACTGGCCTCAATTTTCTGATTTGTTTTCTTTTTTAATTTATTTATTCTTCCATTAATTACAGTTTATGTACGTTGTATCCCAACTGTAGCCCCTTCCCTTGTCCCTACCCAATCCCTCCCTCCCTCATCTCCTCCCAAGCCCCTCTTCAAGTCCATTGCTAGGGAAGGTCCTCCTTTCCTTCCATCTGATCCTAGCCTATCAGGTCTCATCAGAACTGGCTGATTTGTCCTCCTCTGTGGCCTGGCAAGGCTGGGTTTTGTTTTTAACTCCGACTTCTCATACAGCAGAGTATGGCCCAGCTTAGTCAATTTATTAATTAATTTTAATAAGTAGCATATAGGCTGGAGTGATAGTTCAGTGATTAAGAACATGTACTGGTTTTGGAGAGGACCCAAGTCCTAAGTCCAGCACTCATATCTAGCAGCTCACAACTACCTGTAACTCTAACCTCATGGAAACTGAGACATTTGGCGTCCATGGGCACTTGTGCTCACATGCATAAACCCAAATGCACAGACTTAAAAATAATCAAAGTAAATCTTTAAAATTAGCAAGATATTAGGTTTCCTTATGGCATTTTTAATATAAATAAATAAATAAATAAAGCTTTAGGATTAGGAGAAGATATTGATATAACTGAAGATTTGTTTTTTTTTTAAATTTATTTATTTTTATATCAATCACAGGTTAGGTTTTTTGCATCCCATGCGTAGCCCCCTCCCTCATTCCCTCCCACCCTCCCCAACCCTCCCTCATTCCCTCCCACCCTCCCCAACCCTCCCTCATCT
>CM053761.1:719405-737858 GCA_028658305.1 Pachyuromys duprasi
CTTTGTGCAAGGTGATAAATATGGATCTATTTTCATTTTTCTGCATACAGATATCCAGTTGGACCAGCACCATTTGTTAACGATACTGTCTTTTTTCCATTGAATGGTTTTGGCTTCTTTGTCAAAAATCAAGTTTCCATAGGAAGATTTGATTTTTATAGTGTTAATCAGCACTGAGTCAGTTGGAATGAGTTATAGTCTTTCTGGCTCATCTTATCAAAAGCATTTTGATAGTATGAATTTTGTGTGTGTAGTTCTAAATTTCAGCCTTTGCTTTTTGAACAAATCCTTGAGTTGGGTAGACATGGATGGGATGAATTTGGGGGCAATTTAATAATTATTAGGTTAGTTTATGTGTGTGTGTGTGTGTGTTTCAAGACAGAGTTTCTCTGTGTAATCTTGACTGTCCTGGAACTCATTCTGTAGACCGGGCTGGCCTAAAATTTAAAGATCGGCCTGCCTCTGCCTCCCAGACTATTACAGGCATGTGCCATTGTGTCTGGTTAGGTCAGATTTTTGAGGTTTCCTATACATGAGAAGTCATTATAGAATGTAAGAAAACATAGATGATTAATTTTTACAGTGCCCACTTACTTTACATTAAGGTAGCTGTGTTTTTTATGACAAAGAAAAAGTGACCTATAGTGGTCTGCTTTATAATCTGGTTGGGACTGGGTTTTATGTCATATTAATTACTTAAATTAGATCAAAATTATTTTGTTTTTTTAGGCAGAGGACTTAGAAATTCTGTAATATTTTTTAAATAAAGAATTAACACTAAGGAACCAACTAACCCAAAGTTTTTCTTAAATTCAGTCTTTGCATGTATTTGAGTAATATTAGATTATTAGTGTGAAAATATCAGTTCAGGGCTTGAAGAGCTCTTGGTGCAATAGGAAGCTGAGTGCCTCTTGTGTGAGCCTCACTTTGTCAGCACTCTACCAAAGCAAATACGAGTGTGCATCCTCAGCAGCCAGATTTGGAATTGTAAGCAAATGCTGCTCTCTGCATTCCTGTGTTCCCATGTCACCTAAAGAACTTGCTGACTTGTGTCAGCTTGGGGCTTAGAGTAAGTTAACCTCCTGATAGGGCAAGTATGGCTGATGTTGCATTTCTCCTCCACAGATGGCAGCTCCCCCCAGCAAGCCAGCATCCACACTTGCTTCTCCAAACCCTCCCCTGTCAAAGGGCTTCCAGTTACCCCCTGCAAGTGGAAGCTCAGCAGCCCTTAGCACAGCACCCTTTCAAGCCATGCAGACAGTGAGTATGAGAGGGAAATGATAGCTCCTGAAGACCTGTGGTTTCTCTTACACCTGTATTAGGTGCTGGGTGAAAAGTTTGTCTTCATGTTGTTCTTATTTGGGCTGCTGGTGTTTAAATTTGTCCATTGGAAAAACTGTTTGTGACAATATTAAATCCACAACCGCCAGAATTTTCAAGAAGTATTTTTTTCTTTTACTGAAAATAGTTGTCCCCTACCCCAACCCCACACCAGCCACTGGTGGCTTATACTTTTAATCCCAGCACTTGGGAAGCAGAGGCAGGTGGATTTCTGAGTTTGAGGCCAGCCTGGTCTACAGAGCGAGTTCCAGGACAGCCCGACTACACAGAGAAACCATGTCTCAAAAAACTAAAAAAGAAAGTAGATTGTTTTTCATACACTATATTCTGGTTATGGTTTCTTTTCTCCATCTTCTTCCCAGTTCCTCCCCTCCTTCCATGCTGTCAAATCTGCACCCTTTCTGTCTCTCTTTTGAAAACAAACAGGCAGCTAAGGAGTAGAAATAAAGTATAATAAAAAAATAAATAAATTGGAATATGACAAAACACCAAACAAACAAAAAGAGCCAAAGAAAAAGCACAAGAAATGCATACAGTCGCAGAAAGATACACATTTGCACACACGGAAATTCACAAAAACTTGGAAGCCATAGTGGATATGCAAAGGACCTGCAAGGTAGGAAAAAAATGTCCTGATTTAACATGAGATAGAGAATATAGAGAGGTGCTGTTGAGTTTGTTCTGTGTTAGCCGTTTACTGCTGGCCATGGGGCCTGACCCTGGAGAGGGATTTTGTTCAAAGAGCATTTTTTTCAGATCCTTGTTTCTTCTCTGAAACTTCACAGGCAAAGCTTAGGACCCATGTGAAAACATGGATGCTTGATGTCTAGTACTCCCTCACTACAAAAGAAATATATGGGCCATAACCATATTGTTTTGGTAACAATTATACTCATTATTAATCATCACTGATACTGCATCACTGAGGGTCCCAGCTGCAATAACTGAAGAGAATGCACATCTGAGTTCTATTACTGTTGAAACATTCATTTAATTTTATTTTACTTTCATTCTGGTTCATTGAGTCTTAGGTTTGTTCAGATTTGTGTGTGTGTTCTGAATGTGTATTCCTCTACAGATTGTAATATAAAACTTTAAAAAGGTAATATTGCAGGGCTGGAGAGGTGCTCAGTGCTTAAGAGTACTTGCTGCTCTTACAGAGTACCCAGATTTAGTTTCTGGTGCCTACATAGTGGTTTACAGCTGTCTGTAGTTTCACTTCCTGGGTATCCCACACCCTCTTCTGGCCTTTGTGGACAGCAGCTACACACATTAAAAAAGAAAAGATAATGTGACGATAGATTTCTATTTTTCAGGGGGAGAAACCATTGGCTGAGGCAATAAATGCCTTTCCTGTTGGTGTTCCTTGCTTCACACCAGGACCTTGGGACAGTGGTACAGAGCAGCAGGCCCCAGGCTGGGCTGCTGACAGCAGTAGGAATTCACCACCCTCTTACTATGGCTGGGCTGTTTGAGGGTCTTTCCCTTTTTGATTTCCTTCTTTCCTGGCAGTCTTACAATATTGCCATTCAAATTTAATTTTTCTTTTGCCTAATTAAAAGCAGACAGTGCAATAGAATCCTTCACCTGGTGTTACTTATTGAAGTCCAGTCTAACCTGCCAGACTAATCCAAGGGGTGTGTCTTGTGTGGTTTTGTCATAGTGCCTTGTTGTTGATGGCTCCCTGTTTACTTTCGCTTTTTGAAGCCTGCTCAGTTCAAGCAGGTTCTCATTCATTCATTTTATTAAGCAGGAGGTTAGAAAGCCAGGCACTATTTTTAAATTTTTTTTTTATTTTTAATTATGTGTGTCTATGTGTGGGCATGTACATACGAGCACAGATGCCTTCAGAGGCCAGAGGCATTAGACAGCCCTATAGCTGAAGTCCAGCACGAGCAGTACCATCTCTTAAAAGCTGAGCCTTCTTTCAGCTCTTTTAAAAGCACATACTAGGGTTTTTTGTTGTTCTGATTTGTTTTGTTTTTGTTTTGGAAACAAGTTCTCAATATATAACCCTGGCTGTCCTGGAATTTATAATGTAGACTAGACTGACCTTGAACTCACAGAGATTCAGCTAGACACATTTTCTGTTTGTTTTGAGACAGGGTTTTTGGATTTTTTTGTTATGTTTTGGAGACAAGGTCTCCCTATGTAGCCCTAGTTAGCTTGAAACTGTAGAAAGACTGGCTTTGAACTCAAAGAGATCTACCCTCATCAGCCTCCTAGGTGATGGGATTAAAGGTATGCTCCACCATGTTGGGCTCAGGCACTACTTTTATTCACCAGGGTTATAGAAATGAAAAACATAAAACATCCCAGTGGTGGTCACCAGGCATTCAGTCCCAGTATTTGAGAGGCAGAGGCAGGTGGAATGCCATGAGTTTAAGGTCAGCGTGGTCTACAGAACAAGTTCTAGGACAGCCAGGGCTACACAGAGAAACCCTATCTTGGGGAAAAAGAAAAGAAAGAAAAGAGAAGCATAAATTACTAAAGTCTTTCTGGCCACGCTGGCTTTTTACTATGGAAGGGAGAATTAGTTACTCATATCAGATGTGTGTGCTATATGGAAAACCACCGGGACAGGGAATCATGACTTATGGCTAGGGTCTAAAAGACTCCTGCATGGTGAAAATGTAATGAGTGGTATGCCCCTGCTTTTTCTTTTTTCTTGCTGGAGATCAATCTAGGATCTTGCATATGTACTAGGTAGGAATTCTGCCTTTGAGGTTTTTAAAATCTTTTTAAAAATCATTTTTTTGAAAAATTTATACATGTAAACAATGTGTTTTGATCTTATCTATTCACAACTGCCTCATATTTGTTTACACTACCCCACAATGTCCTCTAAGCCCCCATCTTTACCTTCCTCCTAATTCATGTTCTTTTTTGTTATTGTCAGTAATAACTGTGAGTCAAGTTAATGTTACATGTATGTGCCTGGGTGTGGGCCCATTCGCTGGACTGCAGTGAACTATTGGTCACATCCCCAAAGGAGAGTGCCAGGCCTCCCTCAGCAGCCCTCAGCTGGCAATGGTTCCTATGTGAGGGTGGAGTCTAGAGACTCCCTCCTGTACACGCTGGGTTTTGACTGCTTTGCTCCTGTGGAAGTCTTATGCAGGTGACCACACTACTGTGAGTTAAATGTGTGCAACAGCAACCCTGTTCCACAGTTTCATTTCATCTTCCTCTTCTCATCTGCCAGCTCTTAAATCCTGTCTGCCCCATCTTTCACTTGTTCTCTATGCTGTGGATGAGGGAGGTTGATAAAAATGATTTATCTATAGCTGAATGCTCAATTACACTCAGCTAGTGTCTGCATTAACCATTACTCACTAAAAGAGAAGTTTCTCTGATCAAAGTTCAAAGCAACATGAATCTAAGCAGAAATACTTAGAAAGCTGCTTGACAGGATAAATGTTATCATAAAGCAATAATAGTAGCTTTTGATCAGGTTTACAGTATCAGGCATGAAATCCCTCCTGTGGTACAGGCCTCAATTCCAGTCAGAAAACAGCAGGTTACCCTAATAACCTTTATGCCACTGTAGCACCAGTTGGCTTATTTTGCCAGGTTGGTGTTATAACATGCCATGTCCATTACCACGAGGCTCCAGTAACGTCTTCTGGCATTATGTAAGTCAGCCACAAGGGAGAGAGTTTCCTGTTAATGTAACTTTTATTTGCCTGATTCAATTGTTGTCTTGGAGGCTCACTGCCTCTGTCTGCTAACTCAGACCTAGTCCTGGAAGCTTCAAGCCTCTGGACAATCTAATCTAGGCCAAGAATGCTTTCAGCCTCTGAGACTTAATGCTGAATAAACTCATCCTTTCTAGTTCTTTATGACTTCTGGCTGGCTGGTTCAACTCAGCTGTTCTGGCTCAAACTCTACTACAAGCTGACTGGTTCAAAACTGACTTCTCTCTTGGCTTTGGACTGAAGTGCTCTGCTTGGCCTGATACTAACTCTAACAATCTCTTCAAATCATCTGGTTCCTTTTCATTCCCTGGCTCATTCTGTCTTCACCTGTGTCTAGCTTGCTTTCTGTGCAATCTCTCTAAAACTCTCCTGGAAAAAACTGCCTCTTAACTGCCATAAGCTCAACTCCACTGCACCACCTCTCATTTCATTGACTAAACTGAACTGCCAGGACAGCACTGTCTAGAACTCAGAGATCTGCAGGCCTTGTCTCCTAAATGCTAAGATTAAAGGCCTATACCAAGCTGGGGTGGTAACACAAGCCTTTAATCCCAGTGCTCAGGGAGGCAAAGATTTATGTGAGTCTACAAAGCCTGGTCAACAAAGCAAGTGTAGGATAGCCAAGGCTACATGGGGGTGAGGTTGGGGGGAGTCATGTTCTACCACGCCTGGATCTAAGCTTTTCTTTACTTGAAACTTGTTCTACCCCAGGCTGGCCTTGAACTCAGGGGTCTCTTCTGGATTAACGGTGTGTCTGTATTCCAGCCAGATCACAGGCACCTAGAAGGTCTTTGGATGTGATCTCTTGCCAGAGCAGCCTGGTTCTGGATTAAAATTCCTCTAACATTTCCTGGTCAAGTTGAATTCTTTTATATCCTGCATTTAAAGTGAATGAAATCTTCAGCAGTAGGATCCTACCATCTAGTTATGGTAGGTAACCAAGAGCAATGGCAATTGCTGTGTTGTTTTGGAGCACTCAGAGGGAGGCATCCCTTGGTTTTGCACTGTGATAACTCACTTAATGTTAGGGAGACAGGGTCTCACTTGGTAGTCCTACCTGGCCTGGAACTCCGAATGTAGGCCACACTGGCTCTTGTCTCTGCCTTCCAGGTTCTGAGGTCAAAGGCATGCAATATTTTGTCCAGCCTGGTTAGTTTTAGTGTTACCTTGACAGAACTCCAGAGTCACCTGAGAGGAGGGAGTCTCAGGTGAGACATCATTGAGCTCAGAAAGGCCTGTAGGCTCTTGTATATAGGGCATTGTCTTGATTGCTAATTGTTGTAAGGAGGGCCTATGGGACCAGACATTCCCTCCGCTTCACACTGAGCTTGTGTGTGTGTTATTCTTAGGCAGGTGGTCTTAAGATGTATAAGAAAGCTAGGTAAGCAAGAGCCTATGAGTGAACCAGAGTGTGATTATTACAGTTATTTTTATATACTGTATTGTTTCTCTTAGTTTTTTTAACCTGACTTTCATATGAATTAGACTCTTTTTGTTTGTTTATAATAAGCCTTACAACACAAAAACTGAGCAGTTAGACTATTCTCAACCTTCTACCTGATCTGGTTTCCCCCCACCGTACATCCCAGGAGGCTTACCTGCTCCAGCCCCCCTCTCCTCATCCTTCCTGGACATCTCCTGTGGCTGAATTCACTTGCTGCATTGCACTTCCTCTCCTCTGACCCCTCCTCCCAGGGCTGGCAAGAAGTCCAGCCCTATTTCCTGCCTTGGTCAGTGATTGGCTGTAAACTGCTTTATTGACATATGGGGGCAATTGGGGAGCAGAGTTTATATAACATCAAGACAGGAGATTGTCAAAACCAGGCTTGCAACCAGATTGGGGTCGGGGATACAGAAATTAGCGTTCGAATTCCACAATAACCTTTCGCCTACGGGTGAGCCATCAGCAGCATTCCTCGGTGGTCTCTGGTGTAAGTGTGGCTGAGTTTGGTGGTGATAGGGGATGCTGCGTGGACTAGCAAGCATGCCTGCTTTCAGACTCCTGCTTCAGTTACTGCCTGACTTTCCTCAGGCATGAACTGGGCAGTATAAGCCATAATAAATCCTTTATAGATAAAACACTGGTTTTGTTTTGTTTTGCTTTTAATTAGCAACAGAACAGAGCAAAATAGAACAGTATTTATTACATCATAATTCCCAATATGTCCCTTTCCCGGAACCGCTATCCTATTTTTGCCTCTAGGAAGTTACTTATTCTAGTAAAAGTGAAAATGTAGTTTTTGAATAGACAATATTATGTATTGTTAGTATGTGCAGAGCAGGTGTACACACTACAGTGTGCACATGGATGTTAGAGGACAATTGTATGGAGTTGGTTCTCTCCTTCCACCTTATCACTGAGTTTGCTCAGCAAGCATCTTTACCCAGTGAGCCATCTCCTCTGTCTCCAGTTTTTTGTTTGTTGTTTGTTTTGTTGTTTGTTGTTTGTTTTTTTGTTTTTTTTTTTTTTTTGGTTTTTTGAGACAGGGTTTCTCTTGTAGTCCTGGCTAGACTGTATTTGCTTTGTAGACCAGGCTGGCCTCAAACTCACAGATCCAGTAGTTTTGTAACTTGTATAATTTCACATTAACATGTTTTTGACATGTAGTATGTATCATATTTTCATTCTTTTAACAGCCATTTCTCATTTCATTTAGTTTTTTTGATATTTTACTCTTAGGAATAATGTTGCTAAAGTCATCTGTTTAAGTCTTGTCTTTCACTTCTTTTGGAAGAATAGATGTAAAAATGGTGGGTTTATATTTTCCTTTACAAGGAGCTATCATCTGTTTTCCACGGTGTTGCACCATTCTGCCTTTCCAGCAAAAGTGAGGTTCTAGTTGCCCCCTCCTTGCTTAGTCTTGTTTTCCATCTTTTGGCAGTGGTGGTACCAGTGGGTATGAAGTGGTATCTCCTAGTGATTTTGGTTTACATTTTCTGATGACCAGTGGCGATGAGACTTTCATGTGCTTACTAGCTGTTATCATTGGAGAAGTGTCTGTTCAAACCCTTTGCCCACCTCATACCTTAGAATCTGTTAGAGCTGCACAGGTGTCACTGAGTGTTTCTTCTGAACCGTACCCAGCGACTTTGTGTGTTCTTTCCTTTAAGGTGTTTAATGTTGATGCACCGCTGCCTCCACAGAAAGAACGGGACATGAAAGCGTCCCCCTTTTCACCTGGCTGCAGTCAACATTCTACTTCATCAAGTATACACACAACATCCCAGTGTCCGCTCCCACCTGTACACACACAACAGACAGCCCCCCCTCCAGAGACTGGTAAGACCTCTGCATGTATTCTGTGTAAGCACCACATACCAGCTTGGTGCTCTTCTGAAGACTTAGCAGCGTGTTCAGTAAACAGTCTGTAGTGGCCCTGAAGATATAAATGTTCTCTCTCTAATGTTCCTCTGGTGGTGAGAAGTACTTGTTGTTTCCTCTGTTTAGTTCAACTTTACCTACTAATTTAACTTTTGAGTTTGTTTGTTTTCAAGACAAGGTTTCTCTTGTATAGCCCTGGCTATCTTAGAACTTGCTTTGTAGACCAGGCTGGGCTTGAATGCATAGATATCTTCTTGCTTCTGTCTCCTGAGTGTTTGGATTAAAGACGTGTGCACCTAGCCCTTGAACTTTTTTTTTTTTTTTAATTTTACTTAGGTTTTTTACTTTACATCCCAAGGGTAACCCTCTCCCTCCACTTGTCCCAGCCTCCCCTGCCCCTTCCCCTTCTTCTTCCTTCCCCGCTCTCCCCAACCCTTGGAAAAAGGGGAGCCCCTCCCCTGTATCAACACTTCCCAGCACATCAAGTCACATCAGGACTGAGCACGTCCTCATCCCCTGAGGCCAGGCCAGGCAGCCCTGGCAGGGGAACTGATCCAGTAGCAGGCGATAGAGTCCTTGTTAGAAACAGCCTCTCTCCCCTCCACCCACCAGTCGATCCACATGAAGACCAAGCCACCTATTGGCCACTTGTGTGCAGGGTGCCTAGGTCCAGACCACGCATGCTCCTTAGTTGATGTCTCAGTCTCTGTAGGTCCCCATGGGACTAGGTTAGTTGTCTCTGTTGGTCGTTTTGTGAGGTTCCTGTCCCCTCCAGGTCCTTCCATCTTTTCCCTACACTTCCACAGGACCGCTGAAGCTTGACCCCATGTTTGGCTGCAAGTCCCAGCATCTGTCTGGATCCACTGCTGGGTGGAGCTCCCAGAGGACAGTCATGTTAGGCTTCTGTCTGCAAGCATAGCAGAGCATCATTAAAGTCAGGGCTGGCTTTCTACCATGGGGTGGGTCTCAGGTTGGGCCAATAATTGGTTGGACAACCCTTGAATTTTTTTTAAGAAAACTTTTAAAAAAGATTTATTGTTTAAGTTTATGAATGTTTTGTTTGAACTGGAGTCCCGGGCGATTGTGAGCCATCGTGTGGGTGCTAGGAACAGGACCTGGGGCCTCTGCAGGAGAAGAGAGTGCTCTTAAGTCTCCAGGATCTTGGACTGTTGTTCTAAAGATCTATTTTTATTTGTGTGTGTATGTATTCCACATGGGTATGGAGGCCAGAAGAAGGCTTCGGATCTCCTTAAACTGGAATTCCAGGTAGTTTGTGAGTGGCCTGACGGGGGTGCTGGGGGGGTCCTCTGAAAGGGCAGTGAGTGCTCTTAACTGCTGGCCATCTCTCTAGTCCTCTGATTTGAACTTTGAAGAGAGAGAACTGCAGTGGCTGCTGTAGCTTTGTTGGCTCTTATTTTTAAGTCGGATTGCTTTGGTTATGTAGACAGTGGCTGAGTCAGATGGGGCCACTCTAGATGCTCTGGTGAAGATTTTGAAGCTATTGTGTTACATTGTGTTACCTGGTAAATACAGATGATGGCTCTCGTAGGAAATAAAAAGTGTGTCAGGAGATAAATACAATAATGCTATTATACTATTAGTCTAAACAATGGGAGAGTTTAGATGAAACCTATGATGAAAGCATAGGTAACCTTTCTTCTTTTTAAAAATGGTATGTATGTGTGTATATGTTACCTTCCTTCTTAATCCTTCTTAATACGGAAGCACTGGTAGGTTTGCAGTTTTGATATTGTAGCCCTTAATGTGTTGAGCAATGAACTGAGACTGAGTTCTTTAGTAGTGAAGAGGACTGAGTGGAGAGCCTAGATCTTGCTGTGCAGGCACTCCTTCTGTTGTTACCATATTGCCGAAACATAAGGCACTTTACATAGCAGATACTTTGGTCATAGGTCTTTTCAGTTTTGAATTCTAGTGAGAACAGAATTCATGCCTGGGGATGTAGCTCAGCTATAAAGTGTTTGTCTAGCATGTAAGAAGTCCTATATAACAAGCTCAAGACCAGCCTGGGCTACATGAGACCCTGCTATCCCCAAAGAAAAGATTAGGATTAATTTTCTTTTATTCCTTGATCTGGAATATTTAGCCTAATAATTTTATTTGTGGCAAAGTGTACATAACATAAAAACAATCATTTTAACTTTTTTTTCTTTTTTGAGATATCTTACTGTGTGTACATCCCTGTACTTGGCATTTTTAAAAACGTTTTTACTCCTAAGAGTTCCATGATATTACATCTGAGGTGCTGTGCGTTCTTTGCCCCATCCCTCACTGGCTATCACTGTGTATCTGTTTATTACTAACTCCTTTTCATTTCCCACTGGTCCCTGGAATCAACCATCCTATTTTATGACTTTGAATTTGACTGCCCTGGCTACCTCATGTAAGTTGGCATCATATACTTGTTTTGTTTTAACTTAGTTCATTTAATATAACCCCTTTAAGGCTCATTCATCCTGTGGCGTGGCAGATTTTTTTCCCTCTATAACTGAGTAATATTCTCTTTCTCATATATGCTCATGTATCATAAGTATGTTTTCAAAGGGAGAAAATATATTGGAGGTTTTAATATTTGGTGTATATATGTTGATAATATCAGGCCTTTATTACAATTTAACTCTTGGATTTTAAATTGTTTTCTCTTAAGCTGCAGGTTACCATCCTGATGGAACTGTTCATGTAAGCAGTAGCAGCCTTGCCTTTTACCCAGCACCTGCGAGTATGTTTCACAGACCTGCTCAGCCGTTTATTAGTAGTCGGGGGTCTGTGAGAGGATGTGCACGTGGAGGGAGGTCACTAATGAATCCCTGCCGCTCTCCCGGTGGCTACAAAGGTAGCTTTGGCTCTGTACTGAAGTATTTTAATCCGTATATTCACCTCACTCAAACCGGACTCAAGTTTCGACTTTCTCTGTTGTTTTTTTCCATTCCCATTTATAATTGTCTCTTAGTAGATAGTAGAGAACTTAACATTTTTTTGTTATTTTATTTCTGTTTTTTTCTGAATGTAAGTGTATCATGTGTGTGCAGTATCTACAGATGCCAGAAGAGGCTGTCGGACCTGGTTCTCTGGAACAGAGACCAGTACTCTTTTCTTTAAATTTATTTATCCAACATACTGCTTGCATGTGTGTCTGCGTAACAGAAGAGGGCACAAGATCTCATTATAGATGGTTAGGAGCCATCATGTGGTTGCTGGGAATTGAACTCAGGACCTTTGGAAAAATAGCCAGTGTTCTTAACCTCTGAGCCATCTCTCCTGCCCTGCACCCAGTGCCCTTAAGCATTGAGTTATCACTCTAGCACTTCAGTACTTTTAATACATGTGCTCTTTGCATAGACTAACTTGCTGACTGCAAAGCAGACTCACTCAAGAAGAGAGGTTAATCAACTTGGTTTTCAAGGGGGAGGGGCTGATTCTCGTATTTGAATGGTATTTTTTTCTTTTACTGATTGATTTACTCTTAAAACGTGTCATAAGTAGACAAGGCTTAATTTTAGATTACTTTCAAACCGTTTTGCAGATAAAAACAAGAGAATTTGAGTCACATTGTGGACTCCTGAGATATAGTTATGGTTCTAAGTGTTGTATTTTGCCATAGAAACATTTTCGGCTGTTTTTACTCAAAAAAGAGACGACACATCTTCCATGGTGCCAGCAAGATGGCCACAAATACTATGGTCTCTGTACTGCACAGAAGCTCCACAGTCTGACAGGACTAGAAGTGGCATGACAGACAATACAAGAAAGCCCGCTTGAGCACAGCCCTAGAGGCTGATCCTTTTGGAGGTGCTTATTATGCGAATGGACTTGTGCTAACAAAGTAGGTTGAAGTCGAATCTCCAGATTCTTTGATCAGGAAGTATGTCAGGGTGCAACTTATCAAGAGTGGGAAGATGTACACAGCGTTTGTGCCCAGGGACGGCTGCTTGAACCTCATGGAGGAAAGTGATAAAGCTCTGGTTGCTAGATTTGGTCCAAAAGGTCATGCTGTAAGTGATGGTCTTGGCGTCTGCTTTAAGTGGTTGGAGTAGTCAGTGCTCTCCATTGGCTCTGTACGAAGGCAGGGAGGAAAGACAAAGACCATACATTTTGACAATGGCACACAGTAATAAAGAGGACATACAGCTAATGCTGACATTTTGAGGTCTGTCCAATTTTCTCCTCTAGTTCAATGTCATTTTCCATCCTTTTATGTATGTTGCTTGTTTATTCATTAGGTTTTGATAGTTACAGAGGACCTCCTTCAGCTTCAAATGGGAATTACAGCCAGCTACAGCTGCAAGCTAGAGAGTATTCTGGAACACCTTACTTTCCAAGGGTAAGTAGGAATAGTTGTTGCTACTAAATTGTAAAACAGATTGTTTTCTGTCGTCAAGGGATGGTGTAATTTAAAGGGACCATAATCATTTTCACATAAGTTCACTTACTCTTCTATAGAAAAGGGTTCAGAGGTTAAATTCCTTGTTTGTGGTCATGCAGCAAGTAAATGCGATAAAAATCACATTGCAAAACTCTTTGTTAAACTTTAGAGCTTATGTTTCTTAGTGTTACTAAGTTGCCTTCAACTTAACTTACCTGTTATAAATAGAAGACTTCATCTTTACAAGTTTAACTGTTTTGTTTATTCTGGTTTGATCACTCAGCAGATTTTCTTCCTTATATCTGACAAAACTATTAGGGATTTAGACATTGCATTTTAGCAAACTTTGTAAACTTTCTGTCATGGTCATATTTAGGTATACATTTATACTATACCAGTATTTTTCTATTAAAACTTTGTCTTATTTGCATGCATGCATGTGTGTGTTTTCTCTCTTTGTGTGTGTGTGCCATCGTATATGTATAGAGGTTAGAGGGCAATTGTAGGCATTGATTATCTCTTTCTATCAAGTGCGTTCTGGGGCTTGAACTCAGTCAGGCTTGGTGACAAGTGTCTTTATCCACTAAGACTTCTCACTGACCCTATAATCTTTACATTATATTTTCCATCTGTGTCATGTTGAAAATTTTATGTGCTCTTGTTTTACTGTGCCCTTTATATTAACATGAATGGCAGGCCATTCTCTGCTTTTAAACTTCCATCATTACTTAGCACTGTACTTTTTACATGGTGTTTTATAGATGCTAATATACCTGCATTTTTTGTTTTTATTGTCAACTTAAATATTCATTTATTTATTTATTTTAGGATAATTTCCAGCAATGTTATAAAAGATCAGGGACAACTAGTGGTCTTCAGGCACATTCAAGAGGTAAGGGTGATTATCTGCATAGAGAAACCCAAAACATGCTTGCGCCTCTCTCTCCTCCACCACCTTCTCTCGGAAGCACACTGCTTTCACCATTTACCTGTTGAAGTTTTCTGTTTGCTTAACTGTCATTCTAAAAGATTGAATGAGGCAGTAGACTACTAGGAAGAATCTGAAAACTGACAGTTTAATTGTGTATGTTTTCTAAAACATGTTTTTGTTTTTTTTCACGTGAGCATGATTTAACGTTTCATACAATTCCCTTTGCTAACTTTGAATTGAGCCTGATGTTTCAGAATGGTGGCTTTTTTTTTTTTTTTAGATTCATTCATTTTATGTTGTGTGTGTTTTACCTGCATGTATGCCTGTATACCACGTGCATGCTTGGCGGTGCCTGTGGAGGTCAGAAGAAGGAATCAGATCTCCTAGAACTGGAGTTACAGATGGCTGGGAGACACCATGTGGGTGCTGGGAACCGAACCCAGGTCCTCTGCAAGAGCAACAAGTGCTCTTAACCACTTATCCAGACCCCAGAATGGTGGCTTTTAAGATAGATGGTTCTAGTGTTAGTGCAATGATAGAGTTGAATAAACAGCAGTTAAGACATAGGACAGTGATTACTCACACTTGTTAAAATGAGAAGAGACCATTAAATGGTTCAGTGTAGTTGAAAAAGAGTTCCTAAAGAGAACTTTTCTAAGGAAAGCAGCCTGTGTACCTTGAGAAAATGGCCTCTGTCCTTCATACCGTTCTTAATATTGCACAGAGTGTGTTTGTTTGCTTGCTTGCTTTTGGTTTTTTGAGACAGGATTTCTCTGTGTAACCTTCCTTGGCTGTCCTGGACTTGCCTTGTAGACCAGGCTGGTCTTGAACTCATAGAGATACACCTGCCTCTGCCTCCCTGAGTACTGGGATTTACAGGCATGTGCCTGACTTGAGCAGAGTTTTTCACACAGCACCTAAAACATTATTTCAGCTCTGTGGAGATAGTTGTTTTGGGTAAAGTGCTTGCCATGCAGTATAAAGACCTACATTGAGACTCCTGGCATCTGTGTAAAAAGCTGGGTTCTGTGGCAGTTGCCTGTAACCCTAGAGTGTTAGTGGGCAGATCTCACAGGCTTGCCAGGACATTCTTTCCAGCTATCAATAAGCTGCGGGGTCAGCGAGAGGCTCTGTTTCAAAAAATAAGGGGAAGGGGGACTGAGGAAATTATCCAATGTCAACCTCCAGACTTCATATACATGACTTTGAGCACTCACAGGTAGATTACTTTCCCCCTCACACACCACACACACACACGTAATCTTACAGCATTGTAGCATTAAGTTGGATTGAGAGACCCAAGTGTGTATCTTGAGGCTTATTCCTTCAGTCAGAACATCTCTGAAGGAGTAATAGTTGACAGTTCTAAAAGTGATGTCTCTTAGCTAATTTTAAATTTTCTTGAGCCCTTTTATATTATCTACTTTGAGTAGAAGATTGGTCACTGAAAAATTAGTTGAGTGAGAGTTATGGAAGAAAGATAAGGAAAAATTGCCCAAATCTAGTAAGTTACACAATTTGTGGAGGAACGTGCGCTTTTTTGACCTTTAGAAAACAGAAAGCAATCAATACAAGATTACCTAGGACCTTTTGGGTACATTTTTATTGCTTTCGGTTTTAGAATCTTGTGTTTCACTAGCTGACTAATGTTAAGTGCCCTGTCAAAGCTAAGACCTGATTGAAAAACTCACTGTTATTCATGAACATCAGGCTGGAGTGACTCCTCTCAGGTGAGCAGCCCAGAAAGAGACAGCGAGACTTTTAACAGTGGAGACTCTGGGCAAGGAGAGTCCCGGAGCTTGACCCCTGTGGATGTGCCAGCGACAAGCCCAGCTGCTGCTGTCCTGCCAGTACATGTGTATCCCCTGCCTCAGCAAATGCGAGTTGCCTTCTCAGCTGCCAGAACCTCCAATCTGGCTCCTGGAACTTTAGACCAACCTATTGTGTTTGATCTTCTTCTGAACAACCTGGGAGAGACCTTTGATCTTCAGCTTGGTAGATTCAGTTGCCCAGTGAACGGCACGTATGTGTTCATTTTCCACATGCTAAAGCTGGCTGTGAATGTGCCACTGTATGTTAACCTCATGAAGAATGAGGAGGTCTTGGTGTCAGCCTATGCCAACGATGGTGCTCCAGACCATGAGACGGCGAGCAACCATGCCATTCTCCAGCTCCTCCAGGGAGACCAGATATGGTTGCGTTTACACAGGGGAGCGATTTATGGAAGTAGCTGGAAATACTCTACATTTTCAGGCTATCTTCTTTATCAAGATTGAAATTCAGTTCAGAGTGAAAGAGTGAAGTTCTCACTAGTGGATCTAAGGAAAGGTAGTCCTTGTCCTGGTGATTGACTGATTGTGGAAAATACTTTGCTTCTAGAGAAAGAAGGAGGTCCTTACTTTTTTGTTTTCCTCTTTATGTGAAGACTTTGAAGCGGAATGACAATTAGCACTAATGTAGCACTTTATAAATTGTGATGTAGCCTTGTAGTCACACTGTGGATGTGTATTGTTTGCATTTAACTGTGTTAATGGTCAGCTTACTGAACTGACTGCCTCAAGTTCAGACAAGTTGCAATGCCTTGTTGTGCCTCAATAAAACTTACGCTGCACTTCCAGTTGTTTCTGTTTGTGTAAACATTTGATTGAGAGGTTAGAGTTTATCACTGACAGCTCTGGAATGATGGCTTATTAATGGGTTCATGGTGTTAGTTTAAAAGAAGACCTTTCCATGCACTAGGTTCTTCTGGGATCACTTTTCTCTGATGCACTTCTGTCTCATTTATTAGAAGATGGATGTGGCTGGGCAGTGGTGCTGCATACCTTTAATCCCACCACTCGGGGCAGAGGCAGGTAGGCAAATCTCTGAGTTTGAGGCCAGCCTGGTCTACAGATTGAGATACAGGACAGCCAGGGCTACACAGAGAAACCCTGTCTCAAAGAAAAGAAAGATGGATGTTTTTCACTGGCCAAACTGTATATTCTTCTTGAACATGTTCTTTCTTCCTTGCCATAGGGCACATTCTCCATTTAGCTGCATTTTGTTGTCTGCTTTGTGTGTTAAAACAAGGCACAGTAAGAGATGCACATGTGAACTTTGCTGTTAGTGTAAGATGCTGGGTCTAATTTGAATAAACAAAGTGCTGAGTAACTGAACAGTTAGTCTTTGTGTTTATATCCTGCCTCTGCTCCTCCTAATTAACCTTGTATTAGCTACTTTAACTCTAGGATTAGGCTTCCCTCCCTTCTTCCCTCTTGGTATTTTCTTTTGTCTTTTTGAGACAGGGGTTCTCTGTGTAGTCTTGGCTGTCCTGGACTCACGCTGTAGACCAGGCTGTCTTCAAATTCACAGAGATCCGCCTGCCTCTGCCTCTGCCTCTGCCTCTGCCTCTGCCTCTGCCTCTGCCTCTGCCTCTGCCTCTGCCTCTGCCTCTGCCTCTGCCTCTGCCTCTGCCTCTGCCTCTGCCTCGATTACAGGAGTGTGCCACCACTGCCTGGCTTCCCTCTTGTTTTTAAAGACTATCTTCCCATGTGTAAACTGGATCAGTATAATGGGGCAGTTGTGAAGTTTTACTAAAGGCATATTTAAACATTTAATACAGTGCCTGGCACATAAATATTATATGCTATAGTTTTCTTTTTCTCCTCATTCTGAAAATTAGGGTTTTGTGGGTATGTGTTCACCGTCTCATGCAGGTCAGTAGCCATTGTACTTTGGCACTAATTTGAGATAACATTTTCTCATATATAGTTTAAACTTAAATCTTTCTCTCTTTCTCTGTCTCTGTTTTTTTGAGACAGGATTTCTCTGAATAGCCTTGGCAGTCCTGTAGACCAGGCTGTCTTGAACTCACAGAAATCTGCCTGTCTCTTTCTCCCTAAATGCTGGGATTACAGACATGTGCTATGGCAACCAGCCAAACTTAAATCTCTTAGTTGTTATAGTACTTTATTTCTTAATTACTATAAGGAGTATTTTCAGAAGTACTTTGTTACAATATTGAGAAATATATTAAACATTAGAGGAGGATATTTTTGTTTATTAACTGATGCAGCTTGTCTGCCAAGGCAGAAAGTTGTTTTGATTCTTGATTTTCATGTCTTCTCACCAAGCACACAGAGACGCACTGATACCGCTAAATGACTGACAGCAGATCAGTGCTCAGATCAGCTAGTTTACCAGTCAATGGGGTCTTTCTCATCATCACACAGTCAGTATTCACAGTGTTGGTGGCAACTCTGTTCCCTCAGGTTAAGTCCTGTTAACAACAGACTGCTGACTACCTGTTCCCTAGCTGTCTGGAGTTTCCTGTGCAGACCAGGCTGACCCAGAACTTAAAAATATCTGCCTACCTCTGTCTCCTGAGTACTTGAATTACAGGTGTATACCACCATGCCTGGCTACTCTCTATATTGTGTGTGTGTGTGCACCACATGGAAGTCAGAGCATTGGGTCCCCTGAAACTGGATTACAGGTATGCCACCATGTTGGTTGTGGGAACTACCAGAGCAGTGTGTGCTTTTAACTGCTGAGCCTTTTCTCAAGACTCTCACTGTCTCTTTTTGACACAGAGTTTCTCACTAACAGCAGATAGGTCAGTTACCCTTCTGCACTGGGCTTTCCACTGAGATGTTTATGATTGAATAGCAAGCACTTGTCCCACTGAGCCATCTCCAGCCCAGATGCCTTCTTTAATTAGGAAGTCTGCTCGGGGGGCACAGGGGTCTTGTATGAGACGGTTTCTACAACCAAGGACCACGTATGGATGTGTCCTGGAACCCCT
>CM053761.1:737958-756759 GCA_028658305.1 Pachyuromys duprasi
GAAGGGGAGGAGGTCCTCCCTTGTTGGTGGACTTGGAGGGGGCGGGGAGGAGATGAGGGAGGGTTGGGAAGGGTGGGAGGGAGTGGGGGGGGGCTACGCATGGGATGCAAAGTACCTAACCTGTGATTGATAACAAAAAAAATAAAAAAATAAAAATAAATAAAAATTTAAAAAAAGGAAGTCTGCTCGGCTACTTGAGCTATTTGAGGGATATTTAGTAATAGTACTAAGGTTCTTATATTTACAAGCTATATGTGTGTGTTTATATATGACTTGCTCTCATGGCTCACTTGCTTTTTTGTGGTGCTCAGAAACACTGCCAAAGGGTGGCACCACACATCGTGGGCTTGGCCTTTTGGGCTCATCATTTTCAATCTTTAATCAAGAAAATACTTCACAGAGCGCCTGTAGGCCAGTCTGATAGATGCATTTGAGGTTCCTCTTTCCAGATGACCTTAGCTTCACAGACCTGCCTGTAGGCTAGTCTGATAGATGTGTTTCCTCTTTCCAGATGACCTTAGCTTGAGTTGAGTTGATAAAAAGCTAGCTAGCTCATTCAAGTCTGCCCCAAGGGCAGGAAAAAATTTATGGGAAACTTGCCTTTTAAATTGTTTAGAGACAACCTGTGCTTAGATGTAGCCCATAGACTATTCTCCAAGTGGGTTCCCTAGTAAAGGGAACAGGGACTGTCTCTGACATGAACTCAGTGGCTAGTTCTTTGATCACCTCCCCCTGAGTAGGGAGCAGCCTTGCCAGGCCACAGAGGAAGACAATGCAGCCAGTTCTGATGAGACCCCATAGATTAGGGTCAGATGCAAGGGGAGGAGGACCTCCCCTATCAGTGGACTTGGAGAGGGGCATGGGAGGAGATGAGGGAGGGTGGAGGGAGGGAGCTACAGCTGGGATACAAAGTGAATAAACTATAATAAATAAAAATAAAAAAATTAGAGACCATGGTAGGATCACATGTGGTTCTAAGGTATAAGATGGGTTCCATGAAATCTTATCCAGTTTGACAACATCTTCTAAAACTATAGTCCAAGATTACAGCCAGGATGCAAATACTGTAAGACATTTTTATTACCACAAAACCCTCAGATTACATGTTTGTAGCTCCATCCACTTCCTCTTATGTCCTTTCCCATGTTAGCCCTTTGATCTTTGAATGGTTTTACAGGATGATATGTAGACAGCACACATCAGTTTAAGGTCTGTGTAGTTCTCTGCACATTTGTTCAAATTGCTTTGCTTTTCATTGTGTCTTAGCCTTTCTGTTTCTGCGATAAAATACTCTGACACGTTGGGAAAGAAAAGGTTTGTTTAAGCTCACAGTTCCAAGTTACAGTCCTTAACTGTGGGGAAGTCCCCAGTAGGAGCTTGAAGTATCAGTCATATCACATCCTCATCAAGCCGCAGAGGCAAACAACCCACACATCCTTGTGTTTTGCCTGCTTTCTCAAGTCAACGGTTCAGAGCCCTTTATTAGGGAATATTGTTCCCTGTAGTGGGCAGGGCTTTCACCTCAATCAAGGGGAGTCCCAGATACCCACAGGAGAGTCTAAACAGTTCCTCATTGAGACTTTCTGTCCCAGTAATTCTAGATTGTGTCACATGGACGATTAAGACTAACCTGTAACGTTTCTATGTGTAGACTTCACAGATCACCCACTGAAGGACAATTGGACTGTTTGCAGGTTTAGACTGTAAGAAACAGTGCCACACACATCCACGTACAAGTTTTCTTTTCTTCCAAGACAAGGTTTCTCTGCTGTACCTGAAAGTCCCTCTGTAGATCAGGCTGGGCTAAAATTCAGAGATCCACCTGCCTCTGCCTTCTGAGTGTTGGGATTACAGGTGTATACTGCCATGCTTGGCTTCATGTACAGGTTTTCTTTTTCTTTTTTAAGATTATTATTTATACATCATTCTGCCTGTGCACCAGAAGAGGGCACCAGATCTCACTATAGATGGTTGTGAGCCACCATGTGGTAGCTGAAAACTGAACTCGGGACCCTTAGAAGAACAGCCAGTGCTCCAAACCTCTGAGCCATCTCTCCAGCCCCGTGTATAGGTTTTCTATAGTACTGAACTCTACTGTACAGCAAATGCTCCGAAGTATAACTGCTGACGCATATGCTGTGCTGGTCCCATGTTTTAGTTTTAGGGCCTCCCCACCCCCTGGAATATTTCTCTGTGTAATAGTCCTGACTGTCCTGGAACTTGCTTTGTAGACCAGGTTGGCTTCGAACTCACAGAGATCTGCCTGCTTCTGCTTTCTAAGTGCTAGGATTAAAGGTGTGCACCACCACTGCCCAGGTCTAGGCTTTTATTTATTTTTTTTAGATAAAGAAATTGATTATTCTCCACAGTGGCTGTACTAGTTGGTATTCTGACCATCAATATAAGGAAATGCTTTTCTATATCTTTACGGGCATTCAATGGTGCCACTGTTTTTGATCTCTCTATATTGAAACAACTGCCATCATAAAGTAGAAAGAACATCCTGGTAGATGTGTAGGTATTGGAACACATTTAATTTAAGGGGAAAAGAGTGATTAGAACTTTGTCACGTGTCTGTTATGTTGATTTTATTGCTGTGAGGAGACAGCATTACCACAACAGCTCTTACAAAGGAAAACATTTAACTGGGGGCTGGCTTACAGTTTCAGAGACTAGACCATTATCATGGCTGTGAGGACAATGGCATGGCAGGCATGGTACTGGAGGAGAGTTGAGAGCTGCATTCTTATCTGTAGGTAGAGAATGAAGCTGGGTGTGGAATGGGCTTTTCAAATCTCCAAGCTCACACACTTCCTTCAGTAGGGCCTCTCCTAATCCTGATTCTATGAAACAGTTCCCACTCCATGGTGACTAAGCATCCAGATATGTGAGCCTATGGGGGCTGTTCTTCCTCAAACGAACACAGAGTTACACATGTTTTGAAGTGACTCAAGCAGAATGGGTGGAAGAGAATGAGAAAAGAACTGAAGATAGAATCTCAGGTATAATCTGTGTGTGAATTGGGAAATAATATGATCAAAGGGCTAGAAGTATACTCTGTAAAATCAGCCTCTCTCTCTATATTTTTTGTTTGGTTGGTTTTTGAGACAGACTCACTTTTTAGGTCAGGCTGGCTTGCAACTCACTATATAGTTCAAGATGGCTTTGAACTTGTAGCAAACTTCTTCTGCCTCCTAGTGCTATGATGACAGGTGTAAGCTGTCATACCCAGCAACAGACGTTTGAAAATGAGGTACTGGAGAGATGGCTTAGTGGCCAAGAGCAGTGGCTGCTCATGCAGAGGACCTGGGTGTGACTCCAAGCACCACATGGTGGCTCATAACCATCTGTCCATCTGCAACCCAGTTCCAGGGAAACTGATATTTCCTTCTGGCCTCTTTGGGCACTATGTACACAGACATACATATATGTAGTAGTAGGCCATTATGTTTCAGGTGTTTTTTTCTCCCATCCCTTAGCTCCTGGAATAATCACTTATGAGACTCTATTATTTTACAAATCCCTAGGCCATGTAATGAGGCTCCTCTCTGACTAGCTCAAAACTCAAAATAATCCATTTATAGTAATCAATATTCTGCCACGTGGCTGGTTACCTGAGCTCAGGCACCACCCCATCATCTTCCTCACATCATGGTGGCTGAATCTCCTGTGCATGGCTCTATCCCAGAATCCCTTCTGCCTGTGGGATGTCCCACCCCTCTTTCCTGCCTAAGCTATAGGCCATAGGTTTTAGCTGTTGCATCCATACACAAGATTTCCCCCTTTTAGTCCAATAAGGCTCTTTTTCTTTCAATAATAAACTAATATACAATAATGATTATGAAACACTAATGAAAACTATTAGGTAAGGTTTACATTAACAATGTCCTGTTCATATGCATTTGGCAACTTTGGAAAAATATTTATTACCTATCCTAACTTGGTGAGTTTAGAGTTCTGTACCCAAATCATTTTCCATTATTATTTGCATTATCAATCTAGAAACATCTTAAATCCTAAACAACTTTTAAGCTTAATTTTAAGACTCTAAATATTTAGTCTTCAACTCTGTCAGAGATTTGAGAAGAAATAACTTGAGTATGTAGGAATTGCAGGCAAGCAGCTCCCAAAATAGAGAAATGACGGTTTACTGCCTGGACAGTCACCCAATATAACATTGGAGCATCATCTTCAGCCTTCTGGCCCAGTATATCTGACAGACTTAATTGTGAAGCAGAAATATGAAGAACTTGCTTATTCTGTCTTGGCAGAGTTAAGCAGTGGACTTGTCCGCAATCAAGTTTTGCCTATATCTGACAGCATTCTGTCAGCAGTTGAGTAATGTCATTACTTTTTGCCAAGTGGCTAGCTTGCCAGATTTGAAGCCATCTTCCCCCCATCCCCAAGAGAAGGTTTCTGTGTGTATCCTTGGTTGTCCTGGACTCACATTGTATACCAGGCTGGCCTTGAACTCACAGCCATCTGCCTGCCATTGCCTTCCAGAGTGCTGGGATTACAGGCATGTGCACCACACCCGGCTGAAGCCATCTTTTAGTGAAGATTCTTGGATGCTCATCATCATCTTTCAAACTGAATGGGCATTGCCAGGAGCTTGTAAAAGGAACTTTTCTTTTCCTGCTTCAATTGTTATCTTGGTCTGCTAACCTAGGCCTGGTCCTGGAAGCTTCTTGTCTCTGTACAATCTAACCTAAGCCTAGAATGTTCTCAACCTTGAGATTTACTGCTTAATAAGCTCTCCCTTTCTAGTTCTTACTAAGTCTGGGATGGCTGGTTCGATTCAGCTGTTCTGGCTCAAATTCTCCCAACTGATTTATTCAATCTGGTTTTTCTCTTGGCCTCTGAATTGCTTTGCTTGGCCTCAAATTAACTTCAGCCCATCTTCTAATCTGGCTTCTTTTCATTCTTTTGGATCGTTCTGTCTTCACCTGTGCCTGGCTTGTTCTCTCATTCAACCTCTCTTTGTAAAACTCTTGCTTTAAGTAGCTTCCCTTTCCTCTTTCTTCTCATGAGAGTTGGGCATATCCTATTCTCTGAGTCATCAATTAGACATCACTTTCAAACATGGGTGCTTCCTTGTACAAACTGACTTTGCTTTCATTGTTTGGGATTAAAGGCATGTACTATGATGCTTGGATAAGCTTTTCTTAACCTGCAACTTGCTCTGTCAGGCTGGCATTGAACTCAGATCTGCTTGTCTCAGTCTCCTGGATTAAAGGTGTGTTTGTATTCCAGCCAGATCAGCCAGAGCAGCCATGTTCAGAATTAAAATTCATCTACAGATAAAAAAGTGCAAACATATATAGCAAGTAGATATTGTGGTATAGAAATGACAATGCCGTGTATCCTGCCAGCACTTGACAGTGCCAGCACAGCAATTAACAACTGAAAACACAGGGCACCCTTATGGCCAGTTGATACAACATGTGGGGTGGGTTAGCCCAACAGGGAGAAAGATGCTGGACCTAGGAAAAAGGTCTTACAAATTGTCAGATTTATTTTTTAATGTTAAGTTTTTTAAAGATTTGTTTTACATGTCTGAGTGTTTTGCTAGAATGTATAACTATGCACCATGTGCATGCCTGGTGCCTGAAGAGGTCAGAAGAGGGTACTGGATTCTCTGGAACCCATGTTATGGATTGTTGTGAGCCAACTTACGGGTGAGAATCAGTCACAGGTCCTCTTGATAAAAAAGTTCCCCTAACTGCTGAATTATCCTTCCAGTCCCCCAAATTTTAACAACACCAACAACAAAAATGAAAAACAGAGGTGGGCTATATGGAGCCAGACTCTGAGAAGATGGAAGAAATTCTGTTCAGGATGTAGGGAATGAGGGATGTAGGTGAATTTGGGGTGGGCGAATGCTGCTCACAGGGGCTTTGCTCATTTTTGTAGGGCTCTGTAAGATGGGAGTGGGGAACTCGAGAACATTCCTGAAGGATTCAGAACAGCTACTGAAGGAAATGAGAGATAGTTTGAGACAACAGGATTGATTACTGAGTGTGAAGAAAAAGCAGTATAAACAGGCATTCTTTCCCTCAGACACATACATGGTCAGTGAGCACAATAGATTAAAGGTCCTCTAGAATCGTTGAGTTGTGAGACAAAAAGCAGGAAAGGATTCTTTGTCAGGGATGGATGGTTCTAGAATTGAGGAACGAGTGAGTTGGGAGCAGGTGTAGCATTGATAAGGGAAAGACAGAACAGGCTTTAAGCAGAAAGAGGACCGAAGTGAGGCTCAGGCTGAAGCTGCAGGCCTGCCTCGAGTTTGAGGCTCGCCTGGGCCATGAAGAGAAATCTTGTATCACAACACAAAGAAAAAAGTCTATTAGAGTTAAGATTTCACAAGTAAAGAAAATTGGAGGTGAGGATAGGAAAGGCACTGTTTCAAACTGAAAATGCATTTTCACTCTGATGGGTGTGTGCGTAATGGACGGAAATGGGCAACGCCGAAAGCAAGCAGTCTTATTTTCTATATGTATTAGATTATGAGTTTTTTCAGACAGACCTACATTGAATTTCATCTTGCTGTAACACGGTTTCTAAACATTATAGTTTTCTGTTTGGAACCATTTAACAAATGTTCAAAGAGTGGGTGCCTACATGATTTCAAGGCCCCAGCAAGTTTGTCTTGAAACAGCTCAGTTGTGATGCGCAGAGTTCGCGAACAAAAACTGTCACTCCTTTAGACGTGCCCAATTTTGCAGCAAGGTGAACGCAGATGCCAGGCCAGCGAACTTTGCTCACACCACTGGGCGGGCAGGTTAGGGGTTTCCGTACAGCACCATGGCGGCCGTCTGCAGTAGTGCAGAACCACCCTGAGCACCTTCCGGAACACGCCGGCTTCCCGCAGAAGCGCGCCTCCGCCGCGCTGGCCCCTGAGGCACGAGCGGAACGTTTTCAGTACAGCATCATGGCGTCCCCTGCGGGGGCCCATCAGTGCAGCACGCCAGGCAAGAGGCCGTCGTAAAGCAGTCGCTGCTTCCTCTCTGCCACCTCCCCCCCCCACGGCTGTCGTAAACGGTGAATGGAGAGAGAGTTGTGGGGGATAAGGAGGGTGGACAGGGGGCTCGGAGTCAGAGTGGCGCAGCAAGTATCTGCGGGCGGCTGCGGCGCCGGCGGCGGGTTGGGGTGACGTGGTCCCCGGCCGCGGCGGAGGGGCCCGGGAGCGGCCAGGAGACACCCCGGCTGCAACCCGGCCTGCTGGCCCTGGGACCGCTCCCCAGCCTGCGGACATGGACCTCAACCGGATCATCCAGGCGCTGAAGGGCACTATCGACCCGAAGCTGAGGATCGCAGCAGAGACGGAGCTTAACCAGGTGAGTGGCGGCCTCCTCCTCCTTTCCTCCCCTAGCCTGGACCAGGACCCCTGCGGAGCAGCTGGAACACCTGTTGGCTGTCCGGTCCTTTCTTGGTGCACTTGCCCAGCCCTCTTGGACAGCACAAAGAAGATAGGAAGCCTTTGCCAGTGTTCTTTGGGTGTGTTTTCCTTAGTGCGCTTACGTGGAGACGTGGTGGGAAAATTCACCAGAGCGGAGCCAGCTTTTCTCCGGACCCGCCCTTTTCAGGTGCTGCTCTTGTAAACCCCGTCGCCTGCTTCTGGCGTCGGCAGTGCGGATCATGGCAGTTTTGCTCGGGCGCTGGGCAGTGCTCAGAGTTCTGGGAAGAGCACGCGGTTTCCGTGGGCCGTGTACGTTCTCAGAGACCGGCCCTGCAGTACATATTTGAGGCATTTCTTTCGAAGGCTGAAATGTTTGTGACTTTCCTTTAAGCACTCTCCATTCTTCCAATCAGTCTTGACATTGTTCCAGGGTTACCCCCAATAATTCTTGTCTTTTTTTTTTTTTTTGTCTTTACCCCCCTCTCTCTGTCTTCTTCTTTCATTTTGGAGACAGGGTCTCACTGTGTAGTTCTGGCTAGCCTGGAACGCGGTGTTTAAACAGGCTGGTTTGGAACTCAGAGATCCACTGGCTGCTCTCCCCTCTGGGATTAAAGGTGTGTGCTACCGCATCTGGCCCAACATTTCAAAATCGTGATTGTCAAAACCTCTGGTTACACAGATGTAAGAGGGCCACGGTCCTCTTATTAAAAAGCACGAATTAAAATCCCCTTGCATGGCTTGACAATTGTTTGAGGTTGTGTGCACGTGTGAATGGATCTTCCTTAGTTAGTGGATCATAAGGGGTTGCCGGGACCAGTGGACTTTGCTTCTCTTGAAATGTTGGGTGTGTAAATTATGGGCCTCATCCCTGCTGTAAAGAATCTGAAAAGTTGGGAGTTGGAACAAGTTTGGGTTTTAACTGGCTCCCAGGCAATTCTTTGCCTCCTAAAGTATAAGGGTATTTTTTGGCCAGTATGACCCTGGTTTAGTGTTTAGAAAACAGGCGTGTTTTGAATCTTTGAAAGAGAAACATTAGCTGACAGTCTGTGGAGTTGGAGGTTCATGTGAATGCAGGATCCTCGAGAGATAAGAAGGAAAATCGAGGCCCTGTTAGTATCCGCCTGTCTCTGTTCTAGAGTGTTCAACAACAGTTCTGGAGGCTCTTTTTGATTCGCAGCTCTGCTCAAGCCTGTAGTCCTAACACACAAGGCTGTGTTGAACAGGCCAAAAAGGATGCTTTGATTTCTAAAAAAAAAAAAAAAAAAAAAAAAAAGGACTGTCACCCCAGAGTAAGAGACGCTTAATGTCAGGACCTGTCCCACATCTTGTAGAGTACTGTCTGGAGTAACAGTCCTTAGGGTTTAATTATTTGGAGTGCCATGGGGACTGGACTTGCAACCTGCTGGTGTGCACAGGGGAGGCTGCCTGTTCACTGCTCTCACCACACGGCCAGATGGCCTTTTGATAGTGACAGTAGGGAACATAACTTTTTTGCCGTGCTATACTTTCTGCCCATAGCCTAACTGTAAAAAGAATTTTTATTTGCCTGGTTCAATGTTGTGAGGCTTACTGCCTCTGTTGGCTAGCCTAGGCCTAGTCCTGGAAGCTTCTAGCCTCCTAGAATCTAATTAGGCCTAGAATGTTTTCAGCCTCAGAGACTTACTGCTAAATAACCTCACTCTGTCTTGTTCTTTCTGAGCTCTGCTCTGGCTGTTTCAACTCAGCTGTTGTGGCTCAAACTCCTCTCCCAGCTGACTGATTCACTCTGGGTTTTCTCTCAGCCTCTGAATTGCTCTGATTGGCCTCAGACTAACTCAAGCAATCCTCTCTAATCTCCTGGCTCCTTCTCATTCTCTGGCTCATTCGGTCTTCACCTGTGTTCTTTCTCTGCAGCCTGTCTCTCCATTACTGTCCTGTAAAACTTCATCCTCTCGTTTTCTGCATTGTCCCTGAAGTAGCTTCCCTTTCCTCTTCTCATTGAGAGTTGGGCGTATCCTACTCTGTTAGATTGTTCTCTGATTCGTCTCTGTTTCTGCCATTCAATTAGACATCACTTTCAAACGTGGGTGCTTCCTTCTACAAACTAACTTTGCCTTCATTGTTTGGGATTAAAGGCATATACCACCATGCCTGGACCTAAGCTTTTCTTTACCTGAAACTTGTTCTATACCAGGCTGGACTTGAACTCAGATCAGCTTGTCTCTGTCTCCTGGATTAAAGGCATGTCCGTATTCCAGCTGGATCACACATACCTTGAAGGTCTGTGAATGTGATCTCTTGCTAGAGCAGCTATGTTCTGGATTAACATTCCTCTATACCTAACCTTTCTCTTTTTTTTTTTTTCTGATTTGTCAGCACATAAGTGCATTGATATTATGGAAGCAGGAAAGGTTTGAAGTTTGCAGAACTGGGAGGTGTTCAGTCCTATGTTTCTTTTCATAGTATCTTAATCCAAATTCTGCCTCATTAGAAGACCATTTTCCTTGTGAAAGTAGTGTGTGTTTTTTTAAGTAATTTATTTATTTATATATTAATCACAGGTTATGAACTTTGTATCCCAGCCCTAGCCCCCTCCTCCCTCATTCCCTCCCACTCTCCCCATCCCTCCCTCATCTCTTCCCTGCCCCCCCACTCCAAGTCCACTGATAGGGGAGGACCTTCTCCCCTTCCATCTGACCCTAGCTTATCATGTCTCTTCAGGGCTGGCTGCAATGTCCTCTTCTGGGTTCTAGCTAGGCTGTTCCTCTGTGGGTGGGGGGGAGGAGGGAGGGTTGAAGAGCCAGCCATTGAGTTCATGACAGAAATAGTCCCAGTTCCCCTTACTAGGGTACCCAGTTGGCTACTGAGCAAAGTAGTGTGTTAAATTTAAAATGTGAGGCTCTAGGCTCATCCCCAGCACCACAAAAATCAAACAAAAGAACCAGATAGCATTGCTGTGTCATTCATTTAGCATTTATATCTCCTACAATGTTTTGAACTATAATATGTCATCAATAATTTTTGTACTTGAAGTAGAAGACTTAGATATGATGTCACTTTAGTAAGGTGTGATTTGTGTATTGGGTTTTGCAAGCTTGTCCCTTGCCTAGCAGCATGAATGAATAGGTATCTACTGTATAGGATTAGAGTTTAGCTCCTTTAGATTTTCCTCCCAGAGGGGCCTCATGTAGCCCAGGCTGTCCCTGCCTTACTGTTGTCTGAGACCTTTTTTCTGACCTTTCCTGCTGTGCCACTGTGCAGGGCTGTGTGATGCTGACTATGAAGCAGGGGCTTTGGGTATGGTAGGCAGGCACTCTGCAAACTGAGTTGTATCCCTCCCATCTTTTTCTTTCCTTGCAACTTACTCCTCTTCTTCCTCCCAACCTCTTTGAGATAATGTCTTGCCCTGTAGCCTAGTCCTCCTACCTCAGCCTTCTGTGTGCTGGGATCAGGTGTGTGCTGTCACGCCTGGCTTTTTTTTTCTTTTGGTGTTACAGGGGATTGAACCCAGGGTCTTCCTCCTGCTAGGTCAATAGTTTATTTTCATAAACTTAAGACATTTACTTTCATTACCAAGTTCTAGAATCCCTACTTTCTGTATAGGTAGACATATGTATGTAATCATTTATATATAATCATATATATATAAATATATATTTATATATATATAAATAATCGTTTTGTGGTGGTGCTTATTGGACCCAGGATGTGCATGTGAGGCATGCAGGCTGCATCTGTAGCCATCGTTTTCCTTGCCCTCTGAGGGAGCTTTCCTTTTGGAATAACAGGAGTTATTTGCTGAGGTGTTAGGAGTTCACCAGCTTGTTGGGAGAGACGGGCCGTGAGTTCTGTGGAGAGCAGTTATAGTCTGTGAGATGAAGAGATGGGACAGTCATTTTCTAAGGTGGCGTTAGTGGAAACCTGGGTGTTGAAACAAGATAGGCCAAGCCCAGGGCAGGAGCAGAGGGACAGCAAGCTGAAAACTTCACCCAGCACCCCATCTGGGACCAGAGGAATGAGGGCTCAGAGCAGTGGAGTCTCAAGTCTTGGCATTGTATGAGTTTTCATAAAGCACAGAATTTAAGCAACACAAGAGTTTATTTTCAGAACGCTTTATAGATAAAGCAGGTATACCCATGATGTCATTGAGAAGTGCATCATCTTATTTGTTAGAGACTGGAAGCCCAGCAAGGAACAATGGTGGGCTATTTTTGAGGAAAGTTGCATTTGAATGCCTATGTATTTGCCTGAATGTTTCACAGTACCAAATTAACTGAGGCCAAATCAGCAAAGAAGTCAGACTTTCCAAACTTCCTTAAAATGGCTAACAGTTGCAAAACAGGACTCTGAAATATGTACAGTGACTACAGTTTTAATATAGCATTAGTCTATTATATAGGTTATTTTATGTCTATATAAAAGTTTTAAAGAACTTAAGTCAGTTTTTATGATTATAAAATAAACTATAAATGTTTATTTTTGATTTAATATAAGATCTTTCACTAGCTAAAAAGTTATAAACCTAAATTATTTCAATAATATATATTGAAGTTTTAGAAGCCTGAATTAAATCCATACTAAAATTTCCCCCATAAAAACCGTTGTTAAAAACACATCTTTTGTTTCATGCCTCTAATCCCAGGACTTGGGAGACAGAGGCAGGCGGATCTCTGAGTTCAAGGCCAGCCTGGTCTCCATAATGAGTTCTAGGATAGGCTACAAAGAGAAACCCCAATTGGAAAAACAAACAAACAAGCAAACAACAACAAAAATTTTCCATTTGGACAGTAATATACTCTGTAATGGTGCTGTAGCTATTTAGAATGCCCTGTTTTTACAAAGCGTTTTTCTTGTAATTTCAGTCCTACAAGATTATCAATTTTGCCCCCAGCTTGCTCCGGATCATAGTCTCCGACCATGTGGAGTTCCCTGTTCGTCAGGCAGGTAAGCTGTGTTTTCAGGTCACTGCGAGTTACAGTGCACTGCACAAGACTCCAACAAGATCATGACAGGCAAGGGGACAGCATGGCCCCAGGAGGGCCTTGAAGCCCTGCCCTATAGGGAGAGCTGCTGGCACTCTCTCTGCTGGTGGCTGCTGCGGTTGCTCATGCCTCACACACCTGTAGGGCATCACTGATTTGACTCGGGCTGTTCATGAAAACTAAAAAGTACCAAGGACGTGAAGGTCGGGGGAGATGCTATAGGGGAGTTGAAGGCCTCGGCGGAGGGGTGTGGTGAGTGTACACTACCTCATGTAAGGAACGGTCAAGGAATACAAGTATAATTACAAATAACTATCTGTAATCTCTTGAAAAATTAGGAAGAACACACAAAATACTTCTGAGGCATAAAAATGCTTTCTTTTCTCTTGGAAAGTTAGTGATGAATGCTGAGTTTTCAGGTCTACACCTGAGGGTTTTTTTTGTTGTTGTTGTTATATTACTATCTTTGCTTTCATTCATCCATCAGTTCCTGCCTCTTTAAGATTATAGTTTCCATTTTGCTTTTCCAACTTTAACAATTTATCTAACTTTTTTCTTTCTTCTTCTTTTTTTTTTTGACACAGGATTTCTCTGTGTAACCTTGGCTGTCCTGTACTCACTTTGTAGATCCGGCTGGCCTCGAACTCACAGAGATCTGCTGCCTTTGCCTCCTGAGTGCCGGGATTAAAGGTGTGCAACACCATTCCTGCCTTGGAAGTGGACTTTCGTTTTAAACATAAAGTTTATTTTTATATCAGTGAGATCTTACACAATTCCATGATGTGTGTTTTCCCTTCTTACCCTTACATGAAGTTCAGGTTGGTTTTGAATTCTTGGTCCTTCTGTCTCAGCCTCTCAAATTCTGGGATTAAGGCACACAAGTTCCTTTTACTATTGCATGATTATTCTTATCCATCATTATAGAATATAATAATTGTACTGAGATAAATGAGATACTTAGTTCATAGCTTGGTTTAAATTAATAGCTTTCACACACACTTCCACATGCACACATCTGTGTGCGCACGCACACACACACACACACACGCACACACACACACGCTGACATACACACACATGCATGCTTACCATGCTGTATATTTTTAAAATTTTTCTGAGCTTTTTATTTTATTTTAATTAGCTTATTTATTCACTTTACCTGCCAATCGCAGCTCCTCCCTCTCCTTCCAGCTCCCTTTCCTTTGTCTCCCCCCTTTCCTATTCCTCAGAAGAGGGGAGCTCCCATACCAACGCCCCCAGCCTAATGAGTCACATCAGAACTTAGTATGTCCTCCCCAAGGCTGTAGTGAAATCCTTAAACATCAAAATGTCTGCAGGAGGGCTTCTAAGATATCAAGCTCATGATTTACTTAAATATCTGTCATATTTGAACAATACAGAGCATGTTGTTGTATTTTCATTGGCGAAATGCTTTTATCATCTGTTTTAATTTACATTGAAATTGGGGTAGAAACAACCTTGCTGAAGGCAGAAGGGAGGGGTGGAGCTGAGGAAAAGCTGGGGTGCTCTTCATAAGCATGCCTGTCTTTACATACATTGGAGAATGTGTGTTTACACTAAGTGTCAGCTGGACTGTTTACAAAGCCTCCTGCTCCTTCACTTTTATCTATTTGAGACAAGATTTCACACTGTAGCCAGGCTAGCCTTGAACTATTATGTGGCTCAGATTGGCCTGAGACTTGAAGCAGTCTTTCTGTGTCAGCCTTCCCAGTGTGGGGGTTAGAGGTGTGCGTCCCCATGTCAGGGTATCTCTTCTTGTGCTGTGGAGCTAGCTCAGTGGGTAAAATGCTTGACCTGTGAGTGTGAGGACACAGGTTCTGATCCCCAGAGACTTAGATACAAGCACATGGTGGCTTCCTGTCACCATCACTTGAAGGCAGAGATGGGATCCTTAGAGCAAGGCAACCAGCCCAATATCGGTGACTTCCAGATCCATTCAGCCCTGCCTTGGGAAAGTGAGTTGGAGGGTGACCAAGGAAGGAATCATGGGCCCCTACTTGCACACATGTGCACACACTATCTCTTTCCCTCACATGTGCCCTGAACATGCATATATGCACATACCACACACAGATATGTAAAAGACAAACAAACAAAACAGTCTTAAAGGAGTAATTCAGCTAATTTCTTCCAAGATTTTTTGTTCAATGTTGAAAAGAATAGAAACAAAGTGGTTGATTTATGTATTTTGAGAGACATAGATACAGATTTCTTGAGATTTTTAAACATATTTAAAGGTAGATGTATATTTTCTTATAAATTATAAATAATAAATATCTCAAAGGATTAGGTGGAAATTACCAATGCTATAGGACCACAGATACTCCTGAGTGACAGTGCAGGGTGACAGGGACAGGATTGGCAGCACACAGCAGCAGCTTTCTCCTGATGTCACTATGTTTGCTCTCAGGCTGAGACGTGTACATGGTGCCATGCTCATTTCTGTGTTGCATAAAGATGTCCTCTGGCTTGATGAGACCCTGCTGTTTAATCCCACGTCAAACTCTTGAGTTCTTCCTATCTCCCCTTCCCGCATCCGCTTTTTGCGCCTGTAAGGTTTTCTGTCTCTGTTGGGCATTCTGCATGGAAGGCTGATTTATCAGCCTTAGGTTCTGTGAGGCTGAGTTGAAGTGGGCTTCCTGATGCCAACAGGGCTGTTTTTCTCTTAAACTCAGCTGCCATCTACCTGAAGAACATGGTGACACAGTACTGGCCGGACAGGGAACCTCCTCCAGGAGAAGCAATATTTCCATTCAACATCCACGAGAACGACAGGCAGCAAATCCGGGACAACATTGTGGAAGGGATAATTCGGTCTCCAGATCTGGTGAGGTAGGCCCTCCCTGTCTTTGTGGTCTAAGGAGGCAGGTGGCCTTGGCTGGGACTAACTGATCTGCTTTGTTTGTGCGTGTGGTTGTTTTTGTTTTTTGAGACATATATCCCAGCCAAGGCCACCTGCCTTGCACTGTTATAAATTTTGCAATCTTAAAGTAGAAGCAAGTTTACCTCAACATATGAGCCAGTAATCACGTTTCCTTTGCAAATTGAAGGGGGTGCACAGGTGAAACAGTGGTGGGGTGAGATTGTTTAATATCAGTCATCAAATGCAACTATGATAAAAACGGGAAAGGAAAGGAGGTTGGAGGATGATGGTAACAGAAAGAACAGCATTGAATTACTGTGCAGTTATTTTTCTTAGCTAGGAAACAAACACGTGTGCTTATGGAGAAGCATCCTTCTTCTCATTGGTTGCCCACAGACCTTCCTGAACCTCTCAGAACCGTTGTATGTTCTGTGGAGGTGCTTGTTTTCTGATCCGCAGCTCCCAGTGGTTCTACAGCCCATCTTGCGCTTGGCATGGCAAGAGCAGTGGACCATGGGGCCCATCTAAGATGAGATCCTGAAAAGTGAAAGTTGAGCTGAGCCTCCAGCCAGGGTTGTTTAAGGAGCTGGCAGTAGACAAGAGACCCCTGTTTAGTATGAGTTGGTCCTTTGTGGCTTTACTCCATGCCGTAAGGACCCCTGAAGATGTTGTCTGATTCTGTCTAAAAGTGATACAGAGAAAACTGATTTGGTACCACAAGAATTTATAGTATGCTGCTTATTTATTTCTAGTTTTTGTGGACCTAAGTTGTTGAGTATTCAACAGAACGCTAGTTTATTATTTATTTTTACAGTTTGGGATCCTGGGACTTGGGGTGTGGCTCAGCTGGTAGACTGCTTTTCTAGCATGCAGGAGGCCTTGGCTTCAGTTCCTAGCACTGCATACAGTGGTGCAGTATAGTGTGGGGTAGGGGCACACCTGTGAATCTCAGTAATTGGGGTGTAGAAAAAGGAGGCTTAGAAGTTTAAAGTCATCTTCAGCTACATATTGCATTGGAGATCTTCAGTCTTGGCTACATAAAACCTTCTCACAGATAAACAGCCCACCAAAAATTACCAAGTTGGAGTCTTAATTTGCCAGGGTAATTTCTATTCAAATGGCCACATGAACACATTCTTGGTAATAGCAGTGGGAAGCTGGAGAAGGGACATTTTTGTTTCCCCTTTATTTTCTTTCCAATCTTAATTACAGATTAAATCTTACTGAAGTCTGCTGGAGCCGGCCAGCAGAGTCAAACAGTTCTTGAGTCGGGAGTGAGGATTAAAATTAATAAACTACACACAACACATGGGACCTTTTCGAGAGGCTCTAGCAGCCAGCAGCCCCTTGGCTTTATTTCAGACTCCTTTTAAGTCAGAGTAAAAACAGCTCAGCACAATGAGTTAAAATCACAAGGAGGTGAAGCAAGAGGTGTGGTTTTGACAAGCTATCCCACCTGCTGTCACAAAAGGCGATAGACTTGCAAATTCTTCCCTGACTCCAGGGAAGGCCTGGTAAAGCCAGTCTTCTCGCTGAGATTTAAATATCAAAGCAGCTGCTAAAACAGCGGCTCCCAGCAGAGACAGTGTTGTAGGATAGCATCTTGCATACTCCTCTTTTTCTGTTTTATTTCTTTTGTTGGTTTTTCTTCACTTGTTTCTTTGGCAATGGTTCCTAGATTTCTTGTTTTCAGAAATTGCCTAGCAAACTCATATTTGTTATATTTTAAGTACAAAAACTAGTGTGTGTTTTCACTGTACTGGGGCTCCTAGCTGATGAGAACTAGGTTTGTCCATTTGATAGGTGTGTGTGTATGCGTGCATAGACCCTATACTCAGGGAGGTGCTCCACCATCGAGCCACACACCAGCCCTTGGCTTGCCCATTTGGTAGAGATATGTGTATCTGCCTATATTAGAAATAAGATGAGGCTTACAACAGGTTTTCTATGAAAGGGGTTTATTAGGTGGAGAGAGAAGGGAACAGGGGTGGGCCATGATGAGGGAAGAGAGAGAGAGAGGAGAGGAGGAAAGGGAGGGGGCGCCCCATAGAAAGGGAGAGTAGTCTGGTGGTCCTTTTAAAGGTCAGGTAATTACTAACCACGCCCCCAGGTGTGTCCACCTGGCCAGGCGATACAAGATGACATCATAAGTTGCTAGGTAACCCAGAAGCAGGCTGTTTCAGAATACTAACAGCCTATATATCTGTATTTGTGTGTGTGTGCATATCTATCTGTTGATCATCTATTATCATCTATGTGTTTGTATAGCTCTGTTTATATTTTTGTGTGTATGTATGCATCGTCTATCTCTGTGTGTACATAATCTATGTCTTTCTGGTTATTCCTTCTTTATGTGTGCCTGTCTCTGCCTCTGCCTGTCAGTCTCTGTTTGCCTGTCTCTGCCTCTCTGTGTCCAGTTCCTGCCCCCCGTGCCAGCTCCACTGCTAAACACCCAGACGAGGTGCAGGGCACACTAAAATACGTTTAGGATAAGATTCTGTTTTATTTATTTGAGGGGTTCCCCTGTTCTGTTTATCTTGAGTAAACTATGCCACTGAGGAGGTTTTTAGCAAGCTCACTTTTCCTCACCCTGCACGGGCATGCAGTCTTGCTTTGTCAGTTAACAGTGCACACAGTTATGTGCCATGTGATACATCCCCTTAGATGTAGATAGGTGAGCACCCTAGCTTATGACAGTACACGCTGGTGTTCACGATTTGAACTTGCTGAGACACTTTTCTCAACGTTCCCTGTGCTCAGTGGTGCCTGCCTGGAGGTGTGTAACAAATACTACAGTTCTTTGGTAGATGGTACTTTAGCTGCTCACATTTGGGCATTTTCTTTTCCACCTTACAGAGTCCAGTTGACAATGTGTCTCCGAGTGATCATTAAACATGACTTTCCTGGTCAGTGGCCTGCAGTGGTGGACAAGATAGACTACTACTTGCGGTCACCGAACAGTGGGAGCTGGCTTGGCAGTTTACTGTGCTTGTACCAGCTGGTGAAGACCTACGAGTAAGTTCACCTCCACAGGCTGCGAGAGCAGAATCAGTTCACTGTGGAGAACCCGAGTTCCCTTGCCACCCTTGCTCAGCGGCACCTGTGCTTTCTGGGTACACTGCTGACCGCTGAGCTGGTAAGTGACAGGCTTTCTGTAGCTGCTGCTGCAGAGACACGTCAGATACAGATATCAGCTGCTTTTCTGGTAAGAAAAGGTAGAATGTGTGAAAGTTCTTTGGGATATGTCCATGAACATTGCTGATGAGGTACAGGACTTGGATGGATTTTAAGATCAGTACTGCTTTTGGATGTGCAATCCTGCAGCTTCCCTTTGTTTTGAGACAAGGTATCACTTGGTAGGTGTAACTGGCCTTGAACTGACAACCATTGTCCTGCCTTAGCCTCCTGAGTGCTGACTGAAGCCCATGTAGCTTTCCTCTTGAAGATGATAGTTTAGAAAGTATTTTAGATAGGCAGCAGTAGACGTGAGCTTGATAGCACCTAGGCTTGTGAGGTCTGTTCAGTGTCAGTGTAGGGTGGTGTGGAGAAGCCTTCTC
>CM053761.1:756859-767669 GCA_028658305.1 Pachyuromys duprasi
TCCCTCCCTCCCTCCCTCCCTCCCTCCCTCCCTCCCTCCCTCCCTCCCTTCCTTCCTTCCTTCCTTCCTTCCTTCCTTCCTTCCTTCCTTCCTTCCTTCCTTCCTTCCTTCCTGCTGCATAGCACACTGACCCAGGGCCTTTTTCAGGAGGAACAACCCCAGTCCTTGGTATTCTCAGGTAGGTTTTGCTTTGTAAGTTCAGGCCTTGAAATCATGATCCTCTTGTCTCTACCTCCCGAGAACTGGGATTGTAGGTGCCCAGTTTGGGGCTCTTAAGCTAGTCTAAACCTTTTAAGAAAGATTTTGTGTCTGCCTGAAACAATTTATTCTCTCAGGGTTTCTTCCAACTTTATTGTTGCAACTGCATAGAAAATTGAAGCATGTGGTTTTTTTTTCCTCATTGTTTATAGCTCAGTGAGAAGGAGAAATTATCACCTTTTTTATTCTCTGCCCTTGCTTATATAGATATAAGAAAGCAGAGGAAAGAGAGCCCCTGTTGGCAGCCATGCAGATATTTCTGCCTCGACTTCAGCAGCAAATCCTGCAGCTGCTCCCCGACGCCTCCCATTACTCTGTGTTGCTGCAGAAGCAGATTCTGAAAATCTTCTATGCTCTCGTTCAGGTTGGTTCTACTGTGGAGGACAAACGTGGAACCTTATATTTGTGTCTGCCTGGTTTAAATGTCGGTCATTATTTAGAATCTTAGGTTTTTACCTTATCACAGAAATTAACTCATTTAGCCTGTTCCCTGAGTATCCAAGTTTGGTGTCTGTGTGCTATCTTTCTTACCTAAAGTCCCAAGTCATAAAGAACCCAGGTGTTGCTTGACCTAAAACTTCAGCCTAAAATCAAGGCACTGTGTCTACAGGTTAGCTGCGATTGTAGGAAGAGAGGAGGGAACCATGGGGGAGTCACATTGGTGGCCTTTTCTCTTCAGCCAACTTGAAGCCAACAGGGATTTAGTGGCTCCTGTTGTGGGAGTGACCCTGCAGGCTCACAGCAGGCAGGGAGAAACCCTCAGGTTGAGGTGACGATGGAACTCAGATCATCCTCATTTTGGTAACTAGTGCTGGCCTAAGACTCTTTGGAGTCTGACCCAGATAATGTTGCTTCAGCCATATTTAAGCACAGCACAATTTTGGGAAAAGTATTCTGATAGCAGTTAACCCCATGAGTATGACAAACCTCAAGGCATGTTTACACTGAGGCTCTTCTCAAAGTATATATGGCTTCGTCCTGAGATGGTGTTCTTGGCTTTAGAAGCAGTGCTCAAGATAAGGGTCTAAACTGAGGTAAACATTATGCCTGGCCCAAAGATAATAGAAGTTACAGGATGCTCTTAAGTTCAAAGCACATCTCTCACAAGGATGAGTTTCATGGCCTGGAAGTAGAGTTTAAGGTTTTAGGAGGAAAAGTCTTAGATAAACAGAATTAATCTTCTGGGGAGTTCTGTGAGGAGCCTGGCCTTGACAGGTAATGAAGGGTTACCATTGCTAACTACATTGTAAACTATATTTTCTCCAGCATGCCAGGGGAAACGATGTCAGCTCCCTCCCCTCTGGAGAGAGCAGCTGTGTGGATAACTTCCCCTGACCATCCCCTGCTTATATGTGTGCACAAGGCCTTTGCCCTCTGCGCATTTTCCCTGATTTAAGTCACTCCCCTTTACTTATGAGGACACTATAACAGCTACTAATATGGCAATTAAAAAAATAACTGGAAGAAAGTGATGGAATGTCTTTAAAATTTGAGAATAGTCAACATTGAATCCTTCAAAAATGTGAATAAATTATTTCAGCCTGGAAAGAAGAATTAGGGTCAGCCTAAATGGATGAATGGATTAAAGCTCTGTGTGTGCTTTCTTGTTAATTCCTTATTCACAAGCGTGGTTTAGTTGAGCTGGGTGGGCAGGAGAGCTGTGGTGTGCTCTTGCTTCATTGTGACTTGGGCATCTTTGGACTGCTTTAGCACATGTCACTGTAGTCTCCTCTCAGAAACCTTTTTCTCTTCCGGCTCTCTAGTCCTGGCTGCCCTGGAGCTCACTGTGTAGATCCAATAGGCCTCCAAGTCACAGAGGGAATGCTAGAGCTAAAGGTGTGGCTGCCACACCCAGCCTCAGAAGCTTTTAATAAAGGCAGCTGAAGGCGGAAGTTGAAGGAAGAAGCAATCTCCCGAGAGAAGAAAGTAGACTATCAGGAAATACAATCTCGAAGGTTTTGTGAAGTATTTGGGTGGAAAGCTGTAGGGCCTGTCTTCTGAGTATTCACGATCCCCTCAGCAGACCTTTTCCGCTGGGGCATCATAGCATCAGCCATGTGTTTGGGGTATACTAGCCTTTCTTCTGGGAAGACAGAGCCCGGCATTGTCAGGGACATGAGGACTGTGACATGAGCTTTTTCGTGTGTGTGTGTGTGTGTGTGTGTGTGTGTGTGTGTGTGTGCTTTCTTTATCTACCTGGGTAATTCATAGGTAAATACAAATCTCTTATATAAAAACAAACAAAGGAAACAGGTTGGACCACTACAACATCTAACTGTTTTGATGATCTGTTATATATCAATAAATACAATAATGTGCTCCTCTAATTGTTTTGGTAATCTGTTATATATTAATTCGCTAATGTGCTCCTCTGGAGGCAAAATTAAAAAATATATATTTGAGAAGTGAAACTGCAATCATGATGTAAGACAATTCGAATCGACTGGCTGGGATACAGAAGGGCCAGATGAACTGCTCTTAAATGTCTAATTCAGTGAGACGGATTTTGTTTTAAGTAGCGGCTCTCTGTGTAGCAGTACTTGGCTTCTTCACACATGGTCTAGGAGCCACCACTTCTGCCTGATCCCAGCCTGCTCTTCCGCTGGACCCTGGTTCTAGCCTGAATGCCTCCCTCCCATATGGCACTTAGAGTAGAGTGTGACCTTTCTCAATCTTTTGTTTTATTATATATATATTTTGAGACAGAGTCTCCCTGGGTAGTCTTGGTGGGCTCCCACTCATGTCAACCTTCCTGCCTCAGCCTCCTGAGTGACGGGAGCACTTGTGTGAGCCTCCATGGTCCACTTAGAGTGTGACCTTATCCCCTGGCCACTCCTTCCCTCCTCATCACCTGTGTTCCTGCCTTTGAACTGAACACATGCTCCCCACTGGAGGGTGAGATTTGCGAAACAGTACTGATGACGGCTTCACCACAGTGCTGTTAGCACCTAGTGGGGACAGCAGAACAGTGGGCCTGGAAGCAGCCCCGAGTAGCCCATGACACAGTGGGGGAGAGAAGCCTGACCCACAGTTGCTATGGGTACTGGGCCGCAGAGCAGGGATTGGAGAGGAGCTTTAGATGTGTTTAGGGAGGTGAAGATTTTCATCAAGTGCCTACACTGAAAAGTTTGATACACGAAGCCAGAAGGTGGTGACACAGGTTTTTTAATCCCAGCACTCAGGAGGCAGAGATAGGCGGATCTCTGAGTTCAAGGTCAGCCTGGTCTACAGAGTGACTTCCAGGACAGCCAGGGCTACCCAGTGAAACCCTGAATAGAAAAACTAAAAAAAGTTTGCTACATGAAGAGACAAGTTGTAAAAATAACCCAAAATGTATGTGAAATAAATGAGACCTCATTGATATTAAATCTTTCTTTTTAAAGGTAGACCAGAGAAACAAGTAATGACATGTATTTATCTAAATTTTAAAAGATTTATATATAAAAACCAGGTGTAGGTTTTATACATGTTTGTAATTCTAATGTTTTCAGAGTAGAGATGGGAAGGTTAAGATTTATCTATCTATTTATTATTTCTATTTATTTTTTAGTAACTTTTTCTTTTATATATATATATTTTTACAATTTATAGAAGATTAAGATTTCAAGGCTATCTTTGGCTCCATATCATATCTGAAGCCAGCTTGGGCTACAAGAGACCCTGTTTCAAAACATCAACAAGAAAGGAGGGCTGTGAAAGTAGCTCAGGTGTGGGAGTGCTTTCCTTGAGTGCATGAGACCCTGGGGCTCCATCCCCTGTGCCAACACACATCAGGGAGATATAAGCCCTTGTTACCCTCTGCCTCCCAGAAGTATATGTTTGATGATGGATTTTTTTAAACTTAAATTTTAGGCTGAGTCATGGATCATGAATTGCTGTTTTCTTGTTCAGATGTTAGCCATTTTGCATGTTTTGCTTTCTCGCATCAAGCTGGTTTTCGTGGGCCGGAGGATGACTGTCCACTGCTCTGTTTCCAGTACGCACTGCCTCTGCAGCTGGTCAGCCACCATACCATGACAACGTGGATGGAGATCTTTCGGACCATCATCGACAGGACAGTCCCTCCGGTATGTCAGGCTCTGAGGAACGCCTGCAAAAACGCTGATTCACTGTCTAGTCTGCTCTTAGGAAAAAAAGAAAAAAACAACCTATTATCTTATGAACTAATAAAATAATGTAATACATAATAATGTTTACTTTAGAACATCAGCTCAGCAAGAATATTAAAATAGTAACTGTTTAACTTTATTTAAGCTGGTTAAAACATTTTAATTTTTGCTATATATTCCTCTAGTATTTTTTCCTGCATGTATATTTAGAGTTTTACTTCTAAAAATAATAATGTAGCTATACCCTCATGATTGTTTTTTCACCGAAAAGAAATATAAATATTATTAATACTTTTCCAGCTATGACTTCTTTTAAGTTATAGCCAACTTTTAAAAACGGATTTATTTTACATTTAAACTTCTTTTTATTGAGTGTATACACCAAGGTGTGTGTTGAGATCAGAGGACACTTTGGGTAGTAGGCACCTTTACCTACTGAACCATAATGCTGGCCCTTGACGGTCCCTAAACTGTCATTTTAATGGAGTGCTCCATTGCTGGACGTTTGGGTAGTTTTAATGTTGAAACTTTTAACTCCAAGAATGTCGTTTAGAGCTGGATCTCTGTGAGTTGGAGGCCAAAGCTACACAGAGAAACCCTGTCTTGAAAAAAACCAGAAAACAAAAATGTAGTTTAGGCATGGCTGGGATGGAGTGGTTGCTTCCTGAAAGCGTTGGGCTTTCACAGAACCTTTAAAGGCAGAAATAGTGCTTAGGCATGCACTTTAATAAGCAGTGGCTGCCAGCACACACTTGGTCCGCAGCGCTTGTTGCACAGGTGAAAGCGCCCATGATCTGAAGTAGCAGCAGTAGTGCCTTTTCCATCCATCATATAACCTTTGTATTTCCACACCTTGATTGGCCTGGAATGACCTCTATTCTTTCTGTGTCTGTGTCTTTTACTTATCCACGTATTTGGATGCCAGGGTTAAGCCGGTGACTCTGACATGCTAAGCTCACTGTCCTTCGTTGGCCTTATCTTCTCCACTGTCCCTGTTGGAAGCAGTTATTCTGCGCTTTAGTCTGCCTTTTTAAGCAGTGAACGGTTCAGTGGTTTGGACAACCACGTCCTCCCAGTTCGTCAACACTTGGCACTGGTGTTTTGTTTGCCCACCTGCTGCCCTTGAGGATGAGTGTGAACACCAGCGCTGGCCAGAAAAGCTTTGCCTCACTTACTTCATTCTTAAGTGGCTCTTTGTAAAGTGTGTGTTCACGCAGCAGTTTCACTTCCTAGAGCTATGACTTACTCTACTCCAAAACTGGTGCTGTTTTTATAAGTTCTCTTGGGCAGAAGTCTGATTAGGATGCTCCTCTCCTCTCAGGAGACACTTCAAATTGACGAGGATGATCGGCCGGAGCTGGTGTGGTGGAAGTGTAAGAAGTGGGCGCTGCACATTGTCGCTCGCCTCTTTGAACGGTATTCCCGCTGATGCTGACGGTGTGGCAGTTGGCACCGTGCTGTTAGCTGTACCAGAAATGAGTGGCTCTTTGATGTTACACCAAATAGGATTTGTTTTTTTGTTCTTGTCTTTAAAGCACAGAGGTAGCTGGGCATAGTGATGAGGCCTCAGGGAAGTGGAGGGCAGAGGGCCAGGGACTTAAAGTCATTCTCAGCTATAGAATTGGAGGCTACTCGAGCTCTAGGAGACTGGTCTCAGACCGTCAAAAACCAAAACAAAAACCCCGGAGATGGCACAGTTTTACCAGCTGCTTAAAGTAGGCATGTGCCCACTGCCCCAGAGAGCAGAGTAGCTAGGCAGCCCTCTCTGGCTGTTCTATGCTGTGCAAACATGGAAGGCTTCTCACTTTTCCAGTGGGAAGCTCCCAGTGGGGAATTATGTACACACAGGTGCATTTGGAGACTTGGCTCCATAAGAAAGTCAGTGTCATGTTGAAAGCTTTTCCTGAGAGACATGTCAGATGTACCATTCTTATTCTTTCTGGGGGTTACTGGCTTAGAAGCCGGACGTTTCTGTCCAAAATGGTAACTGTATTTTAGAGTCTAAGCATTCCTTCTGATTCATATCGGATCTTGTGGAAAAAGAGAAAGTGTTAGTTTTATGGCCCATAGAATCCATCTTTCAATATCTGTATTTAAAGTAGCAAGCATGCTTTGTTTTTAACTTCACAGTGGTTAGATGTTTCTTCTTTGAATTTTAAGGTATGGAAGCCCAGGAAATGTCACAAAAGAATACTTCGAATTTTCTGAATTCTTTTTGAAAACCTATGCAGTGGGAATTCAGCAGGTAATATAAGCTTACACTTTTAAAATAGAAGGATGGTTATTATTGAGTGCTATTTCTATCTGTTTTAAAGTAGAGTGCTAACATAGTAACTTGTTGCACACCTAAAGATGAAGCAATGGAGTCTGATGCAGGGCAGCTGCATGAAAATCCAGCATTCTCCATCTGCTTCCACCACCTGCCCTTCCTTCCTGACTCCTACACTGGAAGGAGGCTCAGATGATGACATAGACCTTGACAGTGCTAGACTCCGTCTTATGTGTTTCTTACTCCTTTGAGCTTTGCCTTGTATATTGAGGATTTATATAATAGGAATAAACCTGCTTCAGGAGTAGTGAACCCCAACAGCCACCGCATCTGTGAACTGCTGGAGGCAGTGAAGGGGCGGGTCCTGCAGATCGAAGGCTTCAGGGTCTCCATGACACAGGGCAGTGCCAGGACAGCTGAGAATAGCCCGAGAGAGGACCCAGAATTGATAGTGCAGCAGAAGCCTCAATTAGACCAGTGACTCATTGCAGTGAACATTTGTAAGATGCACCGTGACAATACTACAGCTTCCATGAGATTTTTTTTCATTTGGTAGAGAGTATGCGAAGGTAGAGTGGTGGGGAGATTAGTAGGATTGGGGTGCATTATGTGAAATTCACAAAGAGCCAGTAAAAAGTTTAATAAAGAGTAGTCAAGCTTAGATGCTAATAATGAAGACTCTCAGGTAAGAACATACACATGTTCATGGAAGTTGGAGTATTCCACACAAGGATAATGTGAAAGTCCAGACAAGCTGCTGTCGATAATATATTTAATAATTAGCTGTATCAGGATTCTTGTAGGAAAGCTAAGACTGCTTACTCAGACATCCGCCCAGGCGTCAGTGATACAGAAGGCATTTATAGGTTCCTCTCCTATCTCTCAGTGATGTCAGAGTGGGTACTTCAAGACTTAAGGTGAAATGCTTTTGGAAAGTACCTTGATGTATACATGAGGCACTCTATAGGAAATATGAGTAAGTAGTAAGTGAAATGATCTGTCTAGCTAGTCAGAGCAAACACCAGCCTGATTAAGAAACTGACCAATTATGTCATTGGCTCTTTGCTGCTGCGGTTAAATTCCAAGAAATATCTTGAGGTTGCTGGTACTTGAAGTGTGTTTAGAATTTTCCCGCATTTAAATATGTGTGTATATACCCTGCATATACTTGTATTAAAAAGTAAGTACCCAGGTGGTGGTAGTACAGGCCTTTAAACCCAGCACGCAGGGAGGCAGGGGCAGGCAAATCTCTATGGGTTCAAGGCCAGCCTGGTCTACAAAGCTAGTCCAGGACAGCCAAGGCTACACAGAGAAACCCTGTTTTGAAAAACCAAAAAACAAACCAAAACCAAAAAAACAATTCAGAGGTTTAGTCCATTGTGGTCAGAAGCATGGCTTCGTGCAGGCATACATGGTGCAAGGGAGTTCTGCATCTTGATCAGCAGGAAGAGAGTAACACTGGGCCTGGCTCAAGCATTTGAAACTTCAAAGCCCACCCCTCGTGACATGCTTCCTCTAAGAAAGCCACACCCACTCCACCAAGGCCACAGCTCCTATAGTGCCAGTCCCTATGGGCCTGTAGGGGCCATTTTCATTCACACCTCCACACCAGCCATGGACTAGAGCATGGACTTCTTCTGAGGAGCACATATATAGAAAAAAATGCTTATAGTCAGTGAGCTGTCTCTTAGGCTCACTGTAACACATAGACCTATCTGGAAAGTAAAATGCTGCATGAGCCTTCTCACACTATCTCCCCAAATCTGCTTGCATGGATCGCTGTCATGTCTTAAACATTCCTTTCTGTGTTCCTCCCGCTCAACCCCAACCCATTTTCCTGTAGGTACTACTAAAAATTTTAGACCAGTACAGACAGAAAGAGTATATAGCCCCTCGTGTTCTTCAGCAAGCCTTCAACTATCTCAACCAAGGGGTTGTCCATGCTGTGACCTGGAAGCAGATGAAGCCCCATATCCAGGTTAGTGTTGGTGGTGGCCCTCTAAACCGCTGTCGGTTAGGTTAGTTTTTCTAGAGGAAGTAGGTATTGTTTATATTTAACCTCTGTGTCCACTAGCAATAACTTCTAACAAGTGCAGTCTTAATCATGAAGGTTAAGCATTTGAGAAGAGAGGTCTTTAGGTCTGTGAGCTAGGAGGACTGCTGTTTGGAAACAGAAGCAGAAAAGACACAATATTGTCGATGTGTTGATGTGTAGGACTAACATGGACACAGGAAACATTTTCAAAATGAGAAATACAATAGCAAATGCGACCCTGGTGGCATTTTCCTTCCACTGGAAATCATGGTTTGTTTAATGTTGATTTGTTAGTGAAGTTCTGTTGCACCATTTGCAAAAGGATACCATTTGTCCTTTTCTGCTTCTGCCTCCAGTTTAAGGGTTGTGCCTTTCCTAGTCCTCTGCTGGTGCTGCACTCTCTGCACATAAATGCAGGCTGAGGAGGATTACTGTGAACTATGGAAAAACTAATGTCAGAGTCTTGTTGGAATGGCCTGTACTCAACTGTTTTGTTTCTCGTCTTAGAATATCTCTGAAGATGTGATTTTTTCTGTGATGTGCTATAAGGATGAGGATGAAGAGCTTTGGCAAGAAGATCCATATGAGTACATAAGGATGAAATTTGGTAATTGAGAAGAGTTTTCCCTCAGTTGTTCCTGGGTATATAAATACAGCAAAATGTCTATTTCTAGGCAGTTCTGCTGTACATGATGAACTCTGGAATTAAAGGTTTGATGTTATTTTTGCACCAAGGTTCTTGATGCCTCTGGGTGAGGGAGCTGAGAGCAGCTTTGCTCCTCTTCCATCAGAGCCTTGCAGAGCGGTGTGCTGTCCAGGCTGTGTGGCTGTCACGGGCCCACCTTCTCTGTGTTGTGCTACCCCACTGCACTCATGTGCCTGTACATTTCAGAAACGCCTCAGCTGGGTTTGCTTCCCTCCTTTGGACTGCATATTCCGCCGGCCAATATGATTTCCTTCATTGGCCTCACTGTGTGGCCCAGTCCCTTTGGAGGTCTTTTTGGCTTGGATCTTTCTAGAAGCTGTTGACCTGAGTAGGTTGTCTGGTAACGACTCCGCCTTTCTCTGGGTGAAGCCCTGTGGAAGATGTTACTCTGTAAGTCTAGATACTGTAGCTGAGATAGTCGAGAGCAGTGTTACCGTATTCATTTACTTTATTTTATATTCTTTTCTCCTTTCTTATGTCACATTCTCCTGGTCTTGATTGGCACTAGTCTGCCTTCAGTAATGTTGAAGCAAAGATCCTTGTTTAAAACTGAGATGTGTTGAAGGTACTGTGAGAAGGTTGTTTCTCACAAGATTGTCAGGTGTCCAGTTTGCCGAATTCAGCTGAGACTCCTGCCTGGGCATTGTGGGGTCAGTCACAGGGCGCAGCATCTCTTCCTCTCAGGAAAAACAAGGGAAGGAACGACACTGACCATGGGTTCTCTCCATTCTGCCTTTTCCCTTGACAAGTCGGTGTTCCGCATAGGGTTTGCGTCCCTCTTTTCCTATGTCTATGCTGTGAAGATGGTCTTCCTTCTGTTTTAAGGCTGTTTGAGATAGGATCTCACTCAACAATGCAAGACCGCTATATATGTGTGTGTGTATATAATGTATAATATATATGTTATAGATGTGTATATCTTTTTTCTCTCTATATATATATGTTTGTGCCAAGTGTGTATGGGTGTATGTGTGGGTACCTGGGGAAGCCAAAAGAAAGTGTTAGATGTCGTAGAGCTTCGGTTATAGGTGACTGTGAGTGCCTGATGTGTGTGCTGGAGAACTGAGCTTGGATCTTCTGGAGGAGCAGCAAGTGTTCTTAACCTGAGCCACCCTCCAGCCCCGTGTTAACTGCTCACTCACCTCTCCAGCCCCGTGCTAACTGCTCAGCCCCCCGCTAACTGCTCAGCCCCCCAGTCGCTGGGGTTGTGTGCGCCACTCTTCTTACCTAGCACCTGTTTGTTTCTGTAATGTACAGGGTATTTGCTTAACTTTCCGTAATCTCACATTCTTTTTTCAGGTATTTAAAAAACTGTCACAGCTAATAGCTCTGGCATCTTTAGACTGTAACACAATAAAAAATCTCTTTCATGCTTTTGGCCCTCCTGCTATGGTATCTACAGATTTCCCCAGCTGGGGTGGAAAGGTGTCCCG
>CM053761.1:768169-793208 GCA_028658305.1 Pachyuromys duprasi
TGAAAGAAGGGGTAGTTAGTATGACCTGGAGAGGACAGGAGCTCCGCAAGGACCAAATACAGCAGGGCACAGGGGTCTTTTATGAGACTGTTTCTCCAACCAAGGACCATGTATGGATATAACCTAGAACCCCTGCTTGAATGTAGCAAATGGTAAGCTCAGTATCCAAGTGGGTACCCTAGTAAGGGGAATAGGGACTGTTTCGGACATGAACACAATGGCTGGCTCTTCGACCCCCTCTCCCCACGAGGGAGGAGCAGCCTTGCTAGACCACAGAAGAAGACATTGCAGCCAGTCCTGAAGAGACCTGCTAAGCTAGAGTTAGAAGGAAGGGGAGGAGGACCTCCCCTATCAGCGGACTTGGAAAGGGGCAGGGAAGAGATGAGGGAAGGATGGGAAGGATAGGGAGGGAATAAGGAAGGGGGCTAAGGCTGGGATACAAAGTACCTAACCTGTGATTAATAAAAAAATAAAAAATAAAAAATAAAAAGGAAAGTACTAGGAAAACTAACCGTACAGTCCAGCCAGTCTGTGATGGAGTGGTGCTAGTCTTTAACTTTTAACTAAATGTGTGTTGGAAGCTGCCAGTGCACGTACGTACAAATGTGATTGTCCACTTGTTACCTGAACCACAGATCAGCCTTGGTTCTCTACTGTTATAGCTTAGGATTTTTTAACCTCCTTCAGTTAAGTGTGTGTGTGTGTGTGTGTGTGTACACTCAGCTCCAATTCCCCTTTCTCCCTGACTAGTGCCCAGTGTTGTACTCCACCCCTTCTAAGAACATTCATACCCCCTCCCTTGTGACTCAGTGCTTCCGTAGGGTGGTTTACAGGGGCATGGCATCTTGCCAATGGCTACATCTCTGAAGATAATATCTATTCTTACAACCATTCTGCACTCTTGCATCTCTCACCTTATTTAACCCATTTTTATCATTGGGCCCGCTGCTTAGTAAATTGTTCCAGGTCTCACAGCTCCTGCTGTGCTTGAACTCAGGTTTGTGGCTCCACAGTTCACTTGTGAATAAGATACTACTTGTTTCTTTGCCTCTTTTCTTTTTTTTTATCGTTTATTTATTATTTACAAAGCATTCTGCCTGTGCACCAGAAGAGAGCACCAGATCTCACTATAGATGGTTGTGAGCCACCATATGGTTGCTGGGAATAGAACTTAGGACCTTTGGAAGAACAGCCAGCATTCTTAACCTCTGAGCCATCTCTCCAACCAACAAAGATCAGCTAGTCATCAGGTTCAAAGAGATCGCCTCCCTCTGCCTCCCAGCACTGGGACTAAAGGTGTGCACCACACTTAGCCGGCAGGTTGCCTTTCTGAAACCAGTGACCCCTGCTGGCTGCGATGGCACAGGCTTTCAGTGCAGCACTTGAAAGGCAGAGACAGGTGGTTTGCTCAGCCTGATGCCATGTAGCACACAGTGAGTTCCAGGTCAGCCAGGGCTACAGAGAGATCCCTTAAGAGCAAAACTGGTTTCCATGACTGCGTTCACAGGGCTGGCTTCCTGTGGTGCTGGACTGCCTGTGCCACTCACGCTGAGCTACCTTGTCACTCTAGGTACTGTGTGGCGAGGTGGGAGAGGATGCCGAGTGCCATGCTGCCAAACTCTTGGAAGTCATCATTCTTCAGTGCAAAGGAAGGGGAATTGACCAGGTGACAGAACACATCCCTCTGAACACGTACATATCGCATGCCATTGCTTGATGAGAAAGTAAAAAGGGCAGCCAGAGTTTGTGTTTGGATCCAGTTTATGCAGATCCAGTTTAAATGATAGAAAAATGACTACGAAACATTTACAGTAGTAAGAATATCAGAAAAAAAGGTGCGCATGCAGTGGAGATCATGTGTGGCTTGCCAAGTAAGAATGGTGTTTTAGATGCTGCTCTGAGCAGCTGGACTGAGAACTGTTGAGCAGAGAAATGACAGGATCAAAGGCCAGGGGTTTGGATTGCTGAGCGAACTAGCAGTGAATGGGCCTTCTGCAGGTAAGTAAGGAAGCAGCGGCTGGAGGAAGCATGAGGACCGCAGTGGAAAGGGTTGTAGGGGAGGCAGGGCAGGAGGCAGCAGCAGAGGATGGCATTAGAACAGGGTAGAGGTCAGGGCCTTAGGAAGCCTGCAGAACCTTCTCTGCAGGAAGCTGATGGCAGCAGCATGTGGGAGCAGTTATGTGCCCCCCGCCCCGCACTTTCTGCCTGTGGGTGGGGATCCATGTTCATATAACGAAAAGGTTTCTAGGATCACAAATAGGGGGAAATGGGCCAAACAGAAGTCAGCAGATTGCACTCTGCCTGGAGTGTGTCTAGGAAGGTGTGCTCATACTGTTTTCCTAGTTAAAGATGAAACAGTTCTGCCTTCAAAACCCAGGGCCACACTGATTGTCTTGAAAGTGCTGTTTAGATAGTGCTGACACAGGGACGTGCGCTAGAAAGGAGGAGCATGGTAAGTAGGAAGGAGTGGGCTTCCCTGCCTCTGGACTGTCCTAGTGTAGTCAGGAAGAACCTGCAGCGTGACACAATGCAAAGGGATGGGGCAGCTCATGGCTTTGTGCCAAGCGGCTGAAGCCTGTAGGTGATTGAATGTTAGCATGGCTGCCGCAAAGCACGGTCAGGTATAGCCTGGCTCATGCTTCTCTATTTTCTGTCAGCTGCTGTTACAGGTAGAGTCAGGGTCACAATAAGATTTGACGTTTAGGTAAAAATACTTCCCTGTGAGCACTTCTTCCCAGAGGACGGTCAGTGTATCTTCTGTGTGATCTGAGTGCTGTGGTTACCTTTCATCCATTTACTTACTCGGTATTTATTAGATAAGATATTTCTATGAATACTTTTTTCCTGTCATCAGTCTTTTAAAGGGATGATTGTTACAGTAATTTTAAATTTTAAAGGTTCCTTTGATTTTTTTTGGTGGCTTTATATGTGATAGAAATACTTGTTAAACTTCAGTTTTAAAACTTGTCAGAAAGATTTCCACCCCCCTTCCCCCAAGACAGGGTTTCTCTGTGTAGCCCTGGCTATCCTAGAACTCACTTTGTAGACCAGGTTGGCCTCTCCTCAGCAATCTGCCTGCCTCTGCCTCCTGAGTGCTGGGATTAAAGGTGTGCAACTCCATGCTTGGCTCTGGAAAGAATTTTTTAAGTTAATGTTTTTATGCGATCTTACAGATTCTTAACTAATTATTTCACCATGGCTTGTGATTTTTAATGTATTTGGTATCAGACATACATGATAACATTGAATCCAACAACCCCGAGTATCTAAATGAGGCGTAAGTATAGAGTTGGCATTGCATTCAGGACTTGAGACCCACAGACCTTTCGCACTTTCATGCGTAACAGTAGGATTTGGTTTTTCAAGAGACAACCTGATCATGTCGGAGTCTCCTTCATTTATTTCCAAGTTGCCATAAACCCTGTCCTTGTCATTTATTTAAACGTGGAAGTGGTAACTGAGTGAACTGTGTCAGAGGAGAGCTCACAGGTAGTCTTCAGCCTCAGTGTGGGCCTCAGAGAAAAGAGCTTTCTTGGACTGTCGCTTTTTGTTTGCATTGTCTGAGTTTGATGGGAGTCAGGTCCTTAAGTGTCTTCTCTCCACTGTTGAAATCACAAACACCTCATTGCCACAGAGACTCTTTTACTGGTGACCCAGCCAGCGCCAGCTCTCAGGGCACCCCAGCTGCGGCGTGTGGGTGACTCTTGCTCCCGTCTGCTTGCAGTGTGTCCCGCTGTTTGTTCAGCTCGTCCTGGAGAGGCTGACCCGAGGGGTGAAGACCAGTGAGCTGCGCACCATGTGCCTGCAGGTGGCCATCGCTGCGCTCTACTACAGCCCCCCGCTGCTGCTGCACACGCTGGAGCATGTGCAGCTGCCGCACAACCCAGGGCCTGTCACCTCCCAGTTCATCAACCAATGGATGAGTGACACTGACTACTTCCTCGGGTAGGCGTGCCTTTTGGCTTTACGTGGCTTTGCTGTAGCAGGAAGTGTACTTTCTGATACAGTGCTGTGTTTGGCTTTACATGGCTTTGCTGTTGCAGGAAGTTTACTTTCTAATACAGTGATGTGTTGCAAGATAATCTCATATCAAGGGGACCGCTTGAGGATATTATTTAAAAACTGTGTGGACTTTCTGTGTCCACCCCAGCTCTGAATAATGACACGGAGACATTTATTTATTTATAATAGCTTTAGGCCTTAGCTCATGGCTGTTCCCAACTAGCTCTTTTGTTTTTTGTTTTTCGAGACAGGGTCTCTCTGTGTAGCCTTGCTGTGCTGTACTCACTTTGTAGATCAGGCTGCCCTCGAACTCACAGAGATCTGTCTGCCTCTGCTTCCTGTGATTACAGGTGTGTGCCACTATGCCCAGCTAAAATTTATATATTTATTTCTGTATTTTTAAATATTAATGAGTGCTGTTCCTGCATGTACACCTGCATGCCAGAAGAGGGAATCAGATCCCTTTATAGATGGTCATGAGCCACCATGTGGGTGCTGGAAATTGAATTCAGGACTTCTGGAAAAGCAGCCAATGTTCTTAACCTCTGAGCCATCTCTCCAGCCCTCCCAACTAGCTCTTATAGCCTATTTTAACCTATTTATATTAATCTATCTTTGTTCTTTACCTCTCCTCAGTTTTATCCGTCTGATTTCCTCTATGTCCTGTAGGCCAGTCTTTTTGTGCCTCTTTCCCAGAATTCCTGTCTTTACCAGAAGTTCTGCCTCCCTCTCTTGCCTCAGCTATTGGCTGCTCAGCTCTTAATATAGCCAATAAAATGGTGATGGAGAACAGTGCTTACAAAATACGGAGACAGGTGATGCTTAATACCAAAGTCTATCTGTCCTCAGCTCTCTGCTGATATAAAAATCAGCATTTGAATATACAAAGACAAACTGTACACAGTGCCCCAAATCAGCAATCCAACATTATTTAAATTTTTGAAAATTAGCAACATTTTAAAAAGTATTTATTCTATATGTGTGCCAGTGTATGTGTGGGCACATGTGTGTCCTGGCCTGTGTGGGAAGTTGTCTGAGGACAGCTTTCAGGAATTGGTTCTATTCCTGAACTGTGTGGCTGCAGTACCTTTACCTCCTGAGCTCTCTCTAACCCAGGTAAGTAGGTATAAGTCTTAGAGGGTAACCTGATGAAAAGGTACAGTATATGTATGTAGCACAGTATGCTTGTTTTTAATTTTTTTTTTTTAAGACAAATCTCATGTGTCCAGGCTGGCCTTGAACATTTGTCTGATCCTCTTGCCTCTACCTTTTGAGTGCTGAGGTTTTTATTTCTTTTTTATTCCTTTATGTGTGTCTCTGTGTGGCTGCATGCCCTGTGTATGCTGTGCATGTCTGGGTACCCTTGGAGGCCGAAATAAGTGTTGGATTTCCAGGAGCTGCTGTTAGAGGTGGTTCTAAGCCGCTTGATATGGGTGCTGAGGATCAAGCCCAGGTCCTCTGGAAGATAGCAGTTGCTCTTAACACTGAACTTTTCCCAAGCTTTTGTCTTTTGATGTTTTAAAACAAATATTTCATACAAAATATGTCTAATACAAATTAACCAATTATTTTTCCTTTGGAATTAAATTTTTAAAATTCTGTTACAGCAGAGGCTGATGGCAGGTATGTGTGTACCAAGCCAGGCGAGCATGCTGGATGCTGCTGTTCTGAAATAGCTTTTGGCCCCTGAGGTTGGTGTGGCTGAACCAGGCTGGGAGCACAGTCGAGAGAGCTGTTGTCTTTCGTTGTGTGGAGATCTTAGTGAAGCTGACGCTCTGCTCTAGCAGCTCCTCCTCCCAGCACACAGTGCGGCCATTCCACTAACTGTAACTGCTTCCAGCAAGGTCAGGGTACCGCAGGCTCCCTTAAGCCTTTCCCCTTCCTGAAGCCAAGTCTTGTTAGAGAGCCCAGGCTGACTTCTATAGTTTATAGTCTGTGTCGCCTTGAATTTACAATACCCCTGCCTCAGCCTTGTCAGTGCTGGGATTACAGGCTTGAGCTGCCACACCTGGCTTCCCTCACAGGTTTTTGGTGATGCCACTTGGTTTGTTTGTAGAATTTGGTTTACCCAGGACTTCATTTGCTCTAGGTTTTCTAGAAGACTGGTTCTCAACCGGAGGGGCATGACTAAATAGCTCCAAAGATGTTTACATTATGATTCATGGCAGTGGCAGAATTACAGTTATTAGGTAGCAATGAAAACGCTTTCACGGTTGGGATCACACAATATGAGGGGCTGTGTACAGGGCTACAGCGTCGGTGTGTGTCAGGGGTGATCCGTCTGCATGTTCTTCCTGCAGACACCATGACCGGAAGATGTGTATCATAGGACTGAGCATCCTGTTGGAGTTGCAGAACCGACCTCCTGCTGTAGACGCTGTGGCTGCACAGATCCTCCCCTCCATTCTCTTCCTGTTCCTTGGCCTGAAGCAGGTCTGTGCTACTCGGCAACTGTTGAACCATGACGCTCACGCAAAAGCGGAGAAGGTCGACATGGAGGAAAATGGTAATGGTTCCTTATGACCTATGCTGTAGTTGAGTTTAAAGATTAATTTATTATTTGCTTATTATTGTAAAAATCAAATTATTACTTTACGTGCATGAGTGTTGCCAGCATGTGTGTGTGCCACGTGTGTCTGGTACCTGTTGAGGCCAGAAGAGGGTGTAACTGAGATTGTTGAGGGGCCGCCATGTGGCTGCTGGGAACCAAACCTTGGGGCCTCCGCAAGAGCAACCACTGCCCTTAACTACTGAGCTGTCTCTTCGGCCCCAGGTTTTGCTTAAAAAAATTATTTTTAAATTATGATTGTTTGTGCACATGTGTGGAAGTTAAAGAACAATTTGCAGGAGTTATTTCTAGGCTTCTACCATGTGGGTCCTGGAGGTTGAACTCACCCAGGGAGCCATCTCATTGCCCTATGCTGTTTGTTTTTTGTTTTTGTTTTTTTAAAGATTTATTTATTGTCTATGCAATGTTCTGTCTGCATGTACACCTGCACACCAGAAGAGGGCCTAAGACCTTATTATAGATGGTTGTGAGTCACCATGTGGTTGCTGGGAATTGAACTCCAGGCCCCTGGAAGAGCAGCCAATGCTCTTAACCTCTGAGCCACCTTTCCAGCCCGCTTTTTGCTTTGTAGCTCAGACTAGCATTAAAAGCGTCCTCCAGCTCTAATCTCCTCTGTGCTGGAGATGATGGTGTGTCCATGTGTACACTATCATGTCTGGCTTGGATTTCGATTTGAGCATGTGCTTTCTTTAAATTTTAGCCTGTTTGGAGTCATTAAACAGATTGGCATTCTTTGGCCTGTGACACACTTAAACTGTGGTATGCTTCATTTACAGATTTTGTCATGCAGGGTACATTTATATGTGTGCTCCTCTTTGAGAACTCTCAGTGGCTTCTAAATGGAGCCTAGTAGCTGTGGTTTTGTCCTGATAAGCTTACAGAACCAGATGGTCTTGGCTGTGAGTTAGTGACTTCACACTTACTTTCTTGTTTGTACTAACAGCTTCCCTAGTGCACATGTACACTGTCTGTACACTGTCTGAGTCACAGATTGAGGCTTTTCTTAATGGTTCTTTGGTAATTCATATTCAAAATTTGTAACTTCGATGTGTTCAATTTAAACTTCAACAGATTTAAATATTTAGAATAAATACGTGAATACAGGTAGTGTAGATAGTCAAGAATCACAGGGCTGGCAATATGTCTCACTGGGTGAAGGTGCTTGCTGCCTCCTGAACTGAGTTCAAAATCTAGGAGCCACATGGCAGGAGGGAACTGCCTCCTGCAAGTTGTGCTCTGACTTGCATACAAGTGCACACTCATAAGTCCATGACACAATAAGAATGGCCAGGGTGAGGTGGCCACCCTGGCCAGCTCAGTAGCAGAGCACTGCCTCACACGTGCAACTTCTGGAGTCTGATCTTAGTACCCAGAAGGAGCTGTTGGTGTCAGGGATGTTTGGTGGAGCCTGGTGTGATGGCGCACCCGCAGATCTCTGAGCTAAGGCCAGCCTGGTCTCCAGAGGGAGTTCTAGGACAGGCTACACAGAGAAACCCTGTCTCAAATTGCTAGTTGAGAAAAAACAGAATTTCTGTAAAATATACAACATTTTTTTGCATGATAAATTCTGTGATTTCCACAAGTTTAGGCTTAAGATACTTTTCATCAATGAATAGGAATCATCCTAGTTCATTAATATGCAAGGAATTTTGAATTGTTCATCTCTCACCTTAGCATGGCTACAGTTTCTGAATTTTCTGAAATCTTTAAATCTTTTGAAATAATAACTTATTTCCAGAAGTAATCTGGAATCTCCCCGATTTCTTTCTTTCTTTGAATAAACAAATGCTAATAACTATTGAATTATTTTCAGCATATTGTATCTTTATGATTTCTTAACTGTTTATTGGTTTATAATAAGTATGATTGAGAGGGAATAGCGCAGGCATGTTGACTTTCCTACAAGAGTGGAATGATTAGGTAGAGCAGCTTTCTTTCCTTGTAATTGTATCTGTGCCATATACTTGTGCTCAAGCCATGCTTTCTTGCCTTACCTGTAAAGCCCCCTTGTCGGTCTTGTCTTGCTTGTACTGTTGGGAAGGTCTCGGATAGAACTCTGTATTGTGTGGGTCACTTGATGCTTGGCAACTTAAAGCAGCAGAAACTGCATCACCGCTTTAAAGGTTGGAGAGTCCAAGACCAACCTGCAATCAGAGTCAGTGTCCAGTAGACTGGCCCCAAACTCATGATCCTCATACCCTGTTATCTGCAGTTCTGGGATTCCAGCCAGCTCTACTAAGCCTGGCTCTTAGTTATTATTAGCATATATTGATTGTTAGGGTGGAGGGTTAATTGAGATATTTCTATATAAGCATATGCTAGGCTGTGATCACTGTCACCCTGTTATTCTTTGTCTTCCTCACGTCCCTCCACATTGCCTTCCACATTCTTGATATTTCTCATTCAATTTCATGTCCTTATTGTTCTTTTGTTCAACCCTTCTACCTCCCACCCCAGTATATCTACTAAAATGTGATTTGTGTGTGTGAGAGAGATGGCATATTTCACTGATGGCCCCAGAGCATCTTTTTGCTGAAAATGGCATCCTTCATCCTTTGTGGTTAGTACAGGTATGTTTCATACCACACCTTTTCTTCTTCTTCTTTTCTTCTTTCTTCTTCTTTTTTGAGAGATTGTTATATAGCCCAGTCTGGCTTCAAACATACAGGAATACCTGTCTCATCCTCTCTAGTGCTGTGATTACAGGTATGTGCTTGACCTCTTGTTTTTCCAGAGTTTCTTTGTTCATTTGTTGGTGGGTACCCAGGTTGATGCCATAATTTGGCCGTTGTAAGTAGTGCTGCCTGCCATGAACTTGGGTGTGTAGATTTCTGTAATAGGCGCTTTGATTCTTTGGGTTTATATCTATAGGGATATGTCTGAATCATATGGGATATTAACTGACTGGTGGGTTGGTCCAGGCATTTTGCAAAAGTATGTTTTTAAAGTTTGTGTGTGTGTGTGTGTGTCACAGAGAAAGAGAGAGATCAGGCATATGTAGCAAGTGCCTTTACCAGCTTGATTTGGATTTTTGAGACGAGGTCTTGCTATGTAGCTCTTGCTGGCCAGGAACTCACTATGCAGGCCAAGAGTTGCCCTGAACTTACAGTGACCCTTCTGCCTCTATTTCCTAAATGTTGGGACTGTGGCCCTGACCACTACACCTGGCTACACTTTTTATTCTTTTTGATACTAAAGTTTATTAACTTTGTATCCCAGCTGTATCCTGCTCCCTCATTCCACTTGTTAATTTTTTAAAGTTATTTCCCGATTAACTTCCTAATGGCTGGGTTGATTTACATTCCCAATAGCGAAGAAGGCGGTTTCTCCTTTTCTTTCACACTCACCAGAGTTTGTTTTCTTTTTAATTTTTAGGATTTATTTATTTTATGTCTAAGATTGTATAGAGTCCAGAGAAGGGTGTTGGATCGCCTAGAACTGGAGTTATGAGTGTTGCGAGCCTCCATGTGGGTGCTAGGAATAAAACCTGAGTCCTGTGGAAGAGCAGTCAGTCTCTTAGCCACTGAGGCACCACTCCAGCCTGGATTGTTTGTTTTCTTATGCCATTCTGACAGGGCTGGCAGGGCAGAAATGGAGACTCATTGTGTGTTGGGTTGAATTTCCCCCATGGCTGGTAAAGTTGTTGAACATTTTTTCCACTTCTATTGGTCATTTGTAATAATTTTTTTACTGTGTCAGTTCAGATCCACTGCCCATTTACTGTTTGGATGGCTTGTTGACTAGTTTGAGCATTTTGGTATAAGCTCTGCGATGGTTTGACATCCAGGTGCAATTCTTACCGCTTGGAACAAAGCAGAACTGAAAGTTAGTGGTTTGTACTTTGGCCTACTTTGTGTGTTTTCATGTGTGTGTAGGTTCACATGTGTGCATGTGCGTGTGAAGGCTGCAGGACAGTCTCGGGTGTCGCTCCTAGGAGGCCCTTGAGTGTTTGTTGTTTGTTTTGAAGACAGGGTCTGTACTAGTTTGGAGTTCACCAGTGGGTAGGCTGGATGGTCAGGGGCAGCCCTGGCATTCACTTGGGTTGCAAGTGATGCCACCGTGCCTGGTAGGTTTGCTGCTGCTGTTTTGTTTTGAATATGGGTTCTGGAGTTTGTCCTCACGCTTGCATTGCAAACCTTTCTCTGAGGAAGCTGCCACTCTAGCCATTGGCTTAGCTGTTTGTCACTCGCAGCCAAGCACTTATTTTTCCTCACATATTTGTACTGCTTCTCTCTCTGTTAGCAGAGATGATGTGTTTGGTCATCTGAGCACTTCATAATTGACTAAGAGAGCTGAAGTCACTGCTGCTGACAGCACACGCACGGATGGGAATGCGTGTGTGGGATCTGCAGTGACAGTGTCCTGTGAATACGGCGGACACAGAACAGTATTAGAGATGTCCAGTCTGGACCAGTTAGTCCACAGTAGAGATAAAGTTTATAAGTTGAGGTAGATCCAGTGCTGGTTTCCTATTTCCAGAACAGTTGTAATCCTTGTTTTTTTAATCTTTTACATAATCAATGGGTGCACAGAGGAGATTTCCAGTGAGGAGGAGGAGACCAACGTAAGTGCTCAAGCTATGCAGTCACAGATTGGCAGAGGTGAGGAGGATGAGGATGCCGACTGGGATGAAGAGGTGCTGGAAGAGACTGCCCTTGAAGGCTTCAGCACCCCCCTGGACCTCGATGGCAGTGTAGATGAGTACCAGTTCTTCACGGAAGCTCTGCTGAGTATGTCTCCAGCTCCTCAGACCTGAGGATGCTTTTTAAACTTCTGTAGTTTCTTCCTGTTAGAAGTTGTTTTGGGATCTGCCCACATATTGGCATAGACTTTTAAATGTTATCTTTTGTTTTAGAACTATCCAAACACACTTAAAATGACAAAGGTCAGCACAGCAATAACACTCACAGTGACCCCATTGCTGCAGCGGACGAGCCCCGTGTTTCCCAGGTCAGGGTTAGGGAGCATCTGTAGCTGGGAAGACTTTCAGAAGATAGAAAAGACGAATTAGGGAGATCGCAGATTGCAAAGGTGGCTTTCCTTGGGGCTCAAGTGGGCCCTTAGAAACGACTGTCTGTTGGGAACAGCTCTGTCACTCTGTTGTCTCAGTGTCTGACACAGGTTCACTGTGATTTGTCACTTGCTTTCCTGAGATACTACTGGTCACTGGCTTTCTTTTCTCTGCCCTCCCCTCTGAAACGCTGTAGCTGTGCAGAATCGGGACGCTGCCTGGTACCAGCTGCTGGTGGCACCGCTCAGCGAGGATCAGAAAAGAAAGCTGCAGGAGGTGTATACACTGGCAGAGCACCGAAGGACAGTGGCAGGTCAGTCTTTGATGCTGCGCTTACTGGATGTCAGTGACTGAAGGGCAGCCCTTCATGACAAAGCTTCTCCTGACCCATGCCTGTCCTGGCTGTCCCTAGGCTGGACTTGTAATCCTCTTGTTTGTACCTGTGTGTGCTGGAGTTAAGGTGCTCTTCCTCCTGGGCTGTATGGCTCTTCTTTCTCTCATTTCAAGATGCTGGGGTTGGAACTCAGAGCTTTGTACATGCTGGGCAAATAACCTGCCAGTGAGCTACAAACCCTGGGCCTCCTCTCTCTCTCTCCTTCCCTCTCTCCATCTGTCTCTCTGTCTGTCTGTCTCTCTCTGGGGAGGAGGGCTGGGGAGACAGGGTTTCAGTTTGTAGCTGGCCTGGAACTCACTGTATGGCTCAAGCTTTACACTGACAGTCCCCCAGCTTCAACCCTCCCAAGGGCTCAGATTCCAGCTGTGTGCCACCATGCCTACCTTTTTTCCTTTCTTAGAAGACCAGAGGTTGGCTAGTGTAGCCTCAAATTTACCGTCTTTGGACTTGTGCGCCTCCTGCCTCAACTTTCTGGGTAGCTGGGATTACAGGTATGCCCCTGGACACTAGGCCCAGTGTGGTGGCTTTTGAAATCATAATATTGCAGCCTCATCCACAGCGTTTCACAGGTTAGAGTTATTACTGTTTCCCCAGTCGTGTCTCCTGAAGTTCTGGAGAAGTAAGAGTGGGACAGGTCTTACTGAGAAAGGTTTAAGCAGCCCAGTCCCCACCCAACATTTCAACCCCAGCGGGGCTGAAAGCTGTCTGCAGATCTTACAAGGAGCTTGCATTCCTGAAAACTGCACGCCATGTTGCTGAGTTTACTGTCCATGCCACCCAGCACCTAGGGGAACCAGCTTACGAGGAAGGAGGTTTATTTTGGCTTTCAGTTTCAGTCCCTGGCACTTGGCCCCATTGCTTTTGGGCCTCTGGGGAGGTGGTGCCTCCTGGGGGGAGTGTGAGGCAGAGGGGCTGGGGTCCTGGTGTCTTTTTTAAAAGCACATGCCATGGGGCTGGGGAGAGGCTCTGCAATAAGACTTCTTACAGCTCTTGCAGAGGACCTGGGTTCTCAGCACCCACATCAGGCACTCCCTTTCCTTTTCCCTGCAACGCCGCTTTCCTTTTCTCATGCCCTTTTCTGGCTCCTTGGACACCTGCACACATGTGGCATACACTCACAGGCACACATGAGTGTACACACACACGTAAATAAATAAAAATAATCTTTCAAAGAAAAGCATACCCGGTATTGTCAGTTCCTCTTAAAGGTTCTCCCACCTCCAGAAGTGCCATCGCCCAGCATTTGGACCCAAACTGGAGCGAGTTCTCATGTACATTTGTTGGCTCATGTGTTGGCGACTTGTTGACTTTTAGTTTTTAAGGAGAAGTTGCTTGATGGGGGATTGAGAGCTCGTTCCCGTTAGCAGGAAGACTGTGGTGACAGTTTCTCAGTGGGAGTTTTAGGCAGGCCTGTTCTTCCCCGTCAGGGGGTGTGGGAGGGGGAGGGTGGCATTTGTTCTGTGAGGAGTGGAGCCTGCAGCTGCTAGCATCCGAACTGTTTCCGTTTCGCTTGTGTCAGCATCGAGGTTCTCCCGTGGGAAATAGCGGCTCACTGCTGAGGTTTTGTTAGAAGCTGGCACTCACTTAGGTGGCACGACCCACACCCCAACACTTCTTTGGAAGTTGTAAATTCATCAAAAGAACCGGGCGGCAACAAGCCAGGAGGGAGGCAGGTCCCGTCCCAGCAGGTGAGGTGTGGGGGTGTGTGCTGAGCCTGGCTCCCGCAGCGATGTCAGTCAGCACGCTCTCGCCTTCAGCATCTCTCATGTCTTCCCTCCCGCCCTTCTCAATATCAGGGAGGCTCCACATCTGAGGACGAGGGCGTCTGCTCTGCATTTAGCTTTGGAGTTGCTTGCAGCGACAACTGACAGGCACGTCCACCATTCACCGACCGGCGTCACCGCTGCTGCTTGTGTCACGGACGAGGCGGCGCGGGAAGGGCTGTGCCGTGGCGTCCGGCAGGCCGTCTGCGCGTTCTCCTCGCTCCTCACCCTGGGATAGATATATTGACAGCTGCTATAATGGACGAAATTCAAGAAACACAGTCACTGATGGGAGAGGACGGAGATCTGAGCTGACCGCGGAGGGCTGGAGGTGGGCATCGGCGCATGCGTCTCAGGTTTTTGCCACGAAGAATCAGTGGATTTACGCGGATAACAGTGCCTTCTGTTGTACATGAATAATCAGAAAAACATTTTTGGAGTGCATTGCAATTTTTTAAAAGCATACAACATATTTCTAGATATCCTGTAAACCTTGGTCATTTCATCCGCATTTTCCTCTGCGCGTTGACTGTCAGGAAGTTGTGCAAGTCTCACTCTGGTTTCACAAATGTCCCTGCTCCTCTGACCACCCAGTGCCCACAGGCGCCTTCAAGGGTTGGAACTCAACCAGCGGCCCTGGCTTTTTATAAGATATCTGCGGCGCTCCTGAGAATGGTTATCTTCCCCCTCCATCACGCTTCTCCTCTTGAATGTGGTGATTCTGTTAGGATCACAAGTGCATGATTACATCGGTAACCTGCTGGGCTCCCAGCTCCCGGGGAGGGGGGGGGGGGCTTGGTAGTCACTGAGCGCAGCAGCAGTGAGGGTCCCAGACCCTGTGTTAGCTTATATTGCAGGTCTGGGGCACCCAGACAGGAGTCTGCGCAGGTTTTCTGCCTGTGGGCTGGGTGGGAGTCACCATTCCAGCCATGTTGGATAGGGCCCAAAGCATTTTATATATCTATCATTTTCCTTTTCTCCTTTCAGCCCTCCCTGCTTTGTGATAGTTTTCCTCTGTATACAACCCAGGCTGACCTCAGACGTGTGGCAGTCCTCCTGCCTCAGCTTTGCAGGGGTTGGAATCTTAGCCACTACAAATGGTTGATATTTTTTTATTTAGTAAAAAGACCCATCAGATCTGCCTACCTGCGTCCCCACAGTCTGTAATTTCTCCATCCTGACTTAGCTTAGTTTCATTGCTGCTCAGTTGTTTTTTTAGATTCTGTAAGGGTTGGTCCCTTGGTCAGCTGGGTTTGTAGGTAAATGACTGTGTCAGCATCGCAGGTGGGTTTTCCTGAACTGTTCAAGAGCAGAGCGTGAACCACAGTGCTTTCAGTTAACAAAATGAAAATGTGTCGTGAGGCCTTGACATATTTATGGATGTCATACAGACTTTGTTTTTGTGAAATGCCTGCAGCTAAAATTTCCATCAGCAACTGGCAAGATGTTCTAGGTGCTTCCTGAATTACCAACCTCCCCTCCCCCCTTTTAAAATTTAGGTTATTTAATTTTTTGCAGAAGTAGCTTAAAAGCCATACATTTTGTATTTTCCCAACCATCGTTTTTCAGGGCACCAAAGCTGCATGTCCCAGCAGTTAGGGAAAGAGTGCATTGTGGGGGATTTTAGACCTCTGAAATAGCTGGTTTCTCCCGTGTCTCAAATGGTGTAATTGTAACATAGTAATCTGCCTTCACACTGGATCTCAGGGGCACGGGGTTGGGAGGTGTTGCTTGGTGGTGAGTTGTCAGCTGCAGTATTAAAGGGAAGACAGATCCCTGCACAGCACCACACCTTGTTGTTGAAGCCAGAGTCAGTGTATGATTTTATTACCAGAAGTGCTAACCAGAATGAGATCTGGTTACCTTGGAAATGCAGGAACTTACATGAATGTACTGTAAAATAAAATGTGGGCTAATTCCCAGGAACTGAGCTCTGCTGTGTGGCGTGTTTTCTGGAATGTGACATTGGCATGTGTTCCTGATTTCCTGGAGCCTGGGACACGGTTGGCACTGAGAGCACAGGTTGATGTCAGAACCAGCAGGTCTGGCCACAAGCAGTGGGTGCATGGGGTTGCTTCTGTAGGCCATGGTAGTGCGTCCTGGGAGGCAAGTGCCATAGGGGATGAGAAAGGAGGATCAGTAGTTTGAGGCCAATCTGCCCAGGGCCGTTGGAGCTGGGCATGGTGACACATAGCTGTAATCCTGGCACTCGGTAACGGGCAGGAGGGTCATATTCAAGGCCATCCTCATCTACACCGTGAGTGGGAGGCTAGCCTGGGTCATGTAAGGGTGTCTCAAAGATAAATGAGGAACTGAAAATGTAAGATAGTCAAAACTGAATATCATGTCAGAAAAGGGTTACACAATGGGTCAAATAAATGAACATGGCAACAGGAAAAAAAACATTATTTCAATAAACATGGAAAAGTATTTGATAAAAGTTAGAATCCTCCAATAATAAAACCTTTAAAAATCAGGTATAGTTAGAATTTGCCTCAGCATAGTTCCATATGTGATAAATTCAGATAACACTATTAAGTGGGAGAAGGCTGAAAGCCTTTCTTCTGAGAACTGGAGTAAGACAAGGCGGCTAACTTTGGATGCTTTATAGCCCTGAAAGGCCTAGTTTGAAAAATTAGGCAAGAGAAAGAAGATTCTTTATCTTTGCAAATACCGTGGTTTTAATTTTTTTATTTTTTTCTGACAATTTTTTTCATACAGTGTATTCTCATTATGCTTTTTCCCTCCCTCCAATTCCTCCCAGATCCTCCCCACCTTGTGTTTTTTGTTATGTTTTGCGTGTGTGTCCTGCCATGAAGGTTCTAGGATCAGATTCAAGTGTTCAGGCTGGGTGGCAATCACCTTACCAGATGAGCTATCATGGGGGTTCAGCATGATCATACATGAAGAAAAATCTAAAGGAAGGCATAACTGAAAATCTGTTAGGACTGATAAAGAAGTTCAGCTAAATTGCAGAAAATATGATTAACCTTGCTTATCTATCCATGAGTAATGAACTAGCTGGAAAATCAGTAGTCATATTAATAAGAGTTACAAAAATAAATATCACCCCAAAACCTATTATAAATTTAACTGAGAAGGCAAACAAACTGTAATAAAGATAAACCTCTGATGAAAGGAACAGAAGACAAAAAAACTAGAAATGCATTCCATGATCACAGGGAAGATTATTTTGTGTGTGTACATGCATGTGTGTGCAGATGAATGTGGGGCCAGAGATTAATATTGGGTATCTTCAGTTGATTCCCACTTTTTGTTTGTTTGTTTTGAGACAGGGTTCTTCTGTGTGTAGCCTTGACTGTCCTAGAACTTGCCTTGTAGACCAGGCTGGCCTAGAACTCATAGAGATTTGCCTGCCTCTGCCTCCCAAGTGTGAGAATTAAAGGCGTGCATCAGCATGCCCAGCTCTCATTTTTTAAGGCATTGTCTGTTCATTAAATCTAGAGCTCATTGGCTGGCCAGCAAGCTCTCAGGATCTACCGTCAATGGCCCACCCACCACCAGTGCTACTCTTCAGACATTTACTGTCTACTGGATGATGTTTCTCCACTCCAAGATGGCCCCATAACTCCAAGATGGATCCCAGGGATTCTAAGATGGATTACCCATGATCTTCTCATCCAATTGTCATACACACACACACACACACACACACATATGGTAATGATAACAGCAAACAGGAGGCATTACAGTACAACATTTAAAGATTTTGTCATAAAAGCCTGTGTCATCCGTCTTGGTGGATGCTTTCTCTTCCTGTTTCAGCACTGTCATTTGCTCCTGTCATAAGCAGCTCCGTGGAGAAGTCCATGAAGCTCAAACGTTCAGCCTCCTGCTGATGGACTCAGGAGTGTGGCATATGCTTCATTCCTTAGAATCCAGTGCTGAGTCCTGATCAGAGTGGCTATGTCTGCGGGCACTTGGTTATGCTGCTATAGATAACAAATTGTTTATATATACAACTTAGGAGGGGGAAAGGATGGCCCTCTTTTACCTCTAAAGAACAGTTTTTAATGATACAGAAATTTCGGGATTAACCTTCAAAAAGTTTAAACATGATTTAACTAGATACCAGTTATAAAATCAGACATTTTCTCATGCATTGCTTGAGTTAGTTGGTTTAATTTGGTGACTTTGACCGGGCAGTGGTAGCTCATGCCCTTAACCCTAGCACTTAGGGGGCAGAGGCAGGCAGATCTCTGTGAGTTCAAAGCCACCCTGGTGTACAGAGTGAATTCCAGGGCAGCCAAAATGGAGATTTTCAGGCTGGAGAGAGATGGCTCCATGGTTGGGAGAGCTTACTGCTCTTGCAGAAGGCCTGGCTTCAGTTCCCAGCACCCACATGGTACCTCAAACTGTCTGCAACTGTACTCCAGGGAATGTGATACCTTCTCCTGGCCTCCTGGCGCACCAGGCATGCACTCAGTATATATAAATGTATGCAGACAGAACCCTCATACACATAAATTAGATAAGTCTTCAAAACAAAACTGAAACGACAGAAACAAGATCGCTCGTTCTTACTATCTGGGTTGGCGAGGTAGTGTTCCTTTGCCTAATCAGGGTGCATTCACAGCTGCAGTTCGCTGCTTGGGTGCATGGGGGTAGGATCAGCAGAGCAACTGCACCCCCTTTCCCATGTGATCATTTGTGGAGAGCTGCATGTGCCGGGCGCTGGTTTCTGCCTTCCGCCATTCCGACCTCGAGTGCTCTTGTGATAAACAACTCCTTATTTGGCTGTGCTGTGTCTGATGATCCGCCTTCTCTTGTGTGTACCTATCCGCACTTCCCACGTGGCTACCCGGGGTTGGCTGGCTCAGGGGTACTTATTCCTGGGACGAGCTCTCCTCGAGGAAGAAGAGGAAGAAGAAGAGGCAGAAGATTGTTCAAGGCTCCTGAATAAACTGAAGAAGAGCTCGTGTGTCGTGTCTTTCCTTGCTGGAGGCAGACGCGACAAGTGGTGGCCTGTATGGGGACCCTCTTCTTTCAACGGCTCAGAACTTCTAGCAGTCAAGGCAGCGTGCTGGTAAGTTCCCAAGGTAAGGTGGGACAGTAAGGTCCGCGGTCATTGTGGCTAGTTGCTCTTTTCTGTAGATAAAGAAAGAGCGAAAGGCAAGTTCGCGGAGAACCGAAAGGGAAAGTAGTGGAAAGTTCGCTGTGTGGCGAACCGAAAGTAAAACAATGGGCGCTTCACATTCGCACCCAATTTTTTTGGCTCTTCAAGAGCTGCTCTTATCCAAGAACCTTAAACTCAAGAAGTCCACGTTAGAGCATTTTCTTCATGAGTGTGATACTGTGGCCCCATGGTTCGCGGTGTCGGGTGACCTCACCATCCCTTGCTGGAACAAGTTAGGGCGAGATTTGGACTTTGCTTGGGAGCAAGGAACGCTGGGAAAGGGGGTGAGGCCAGTATGGAAGCTTGTAAGAAGCTGTCTAGAAGATCATAGATGTTCTAAGGCACTAGAGGAGGGAAAGACAGCATTAGAATAGATAAGGCCTCTATACGGGAAAAGAAAAGGGGAAAGCCGCCGGAGAAGGGAGAAGGAGATCAAGTCAGGACTCCCTCGCCCCCCCATTAGGGTTCATGAACCTCTGGACTTTAAGGTGATCAAAGCCCTAGCTGAGTCAGTGCATGCCTACGGAATTACTGCCCTCCTTTACGGTGGCTCAAGTTGAGGCATTAGAAAGATATTGTATGACACCTAGTGATTGGGCTGGCTTAGCCAGGGCCTATTTGAGTCCCGGACAGTACCTTGACTGGAAGGCTTTTCTAGTAGAATTTGCAGGGGAACAAGCGGCTGCAAACCAAGCAGCTGGAAACCCTGCCTGGGACAGGGATATGTTGCTGGGACAAGGTCGGTTTGCTAATCAACAGACAGGCTATCCTCTTGAGGTTTACACACAGATAAATCAGATTGCTGGGAAAGCACGGAAATCTCTTCCCAACAAAGGAAAGGTAGCTGGAAATCTCACTAAGATCATTCAAGGACCTACGGAACTTTTTTCAGACTTTGTGGTTGCCTAAAGATGAGCAGATTAGTCCTTTGAATTATAATATTAAATTTTATCCAAGCATCTTATAGGAAATTGGTCAGCAGATTTTGAAACAACCATGCGAGAGCTGCGCCTGGCAATAGTGCATGTGAACTTCACCAGAGTTGATCTCTCCCTTGCTACAGGATTGACATCTTGGATTACCTCTGCCATGAATCATTTTAAGGAGTGGGCGGGCATTTGGGCGGTAGCAGGCCTTCTGATGCTGGTCTCCCTGATGGGCCTGTGGGGTTTGCGTTGGATGAGGGTCACATATAATAGAGACAGGGCTATGATCGTTCAGGCGTTCACAGCTATTGAGGCTGGACAGTCCCCCCAAGCATGGCTTGCGGCCATGAGATAACGAGACGTCGCATTCAGGCTGCACGGCTGAGCACTGCACATGAGACTTGTGGGCTGTTGATGGTGGTCTCATGGACAGCTTGTCTGATAGCATGCGGGTTAGTATCACCCTTCCCCAATTAATTTCCTTTTCACCTCCCGCCTCTGGAAAAATGGTACTGGACGGGTTGGACTCAAGTTGGTTTGAAACGCCTGATGCAGAGTCCGTACAATGTCCTGATTTGGTTGCCGGAGATCAGACCTCTATTCTCGCCTGTTTCGTTTTTTAAACAAAAGGGGAACTGTGGAGAGTTGCGTGTGCCTCGCCTTAAAGATGGCACCGATTTCCGCCCAACGGCAAGTGCTCTTGTGATAAACAACTCCTTATTTGGCTGTGCTGTGTCTGATGATCCGCCTTCTCTTGCGTGTACCTATCCACACTTCCCACGTGGCTACCCGGGGTTGGCTGGCTCAGGGGTACTTATTCCTGGGACGGGCTCTCCTCGAAGAAGAAGAGGAAGAAGAGGAAGAAGAAGAGGCAGAAGATTGTTCAAGGCTCCTGAATAAACTGCTTGAAGAGGAGCTCGTGTGTCATGTCTTTCCTTGCTGGTCGAGGCAGACGCGACAATCATTTGTCTCCACCCCCTTTGAGACAGGGTCTTCAGATGTGGCCCAGAGGGTCTGGAACTGCAGTGACACAGGTGTGTACTGCCTCACCTGCCAACCCACACTCGTGCACACAGACACACACACCTCCATGTGACATAAAAGGTGAGGTAGAGAGTGAGCATCTACCAATAGTAAAGGGTCTCCTGAGGTGAGCTGGTCTCTCAGACCCTCTGTTCTCATCCTGTCATTTCCTCTTTGGTTTCCTGGGTGCTGCTGTACTTAGCTGCTTTTTTTAAAATGTAATTTATTTATTTTTATATCAATCACAGGTTAGGTACTTTGCATCCCAGGCATAGCCCCCTTCCTCCTTCCCTCCCACTCTCCCCATCCCTCCCTCATCACCTCCCCGCCCCTTCCAAGTCCACAACGGGGGAGGATCTCTTCCCCTTCCATCCGACCCCAGCTCATCTTGTCTCCTCAGGGCTGGCTGCAATGTCCTCCCCTGGGATCTAGCCAGGCTGTTACTCCCTGGCCTGTATGGGGGAGGGTCAAAGAGCCAGCCATCGAGTTCATGACTGAAACAGTCCCTGTTTCCCTTACTACTCAGCTGCTTTTGAAAAGACTTCTATTCAGTTTGAAGTTTTTGTATCTTCTAGTGGCTTGTACCTTTAAAAAAATTTTCTTTCACTGTGTATTTTCACCCAGAGAAGATTTTTCTTTTTCAGAGATGCTGCTGCCAAATTTACACCAAATAATCTACAACTTTGTGGGGAAAATCTAGCATATTTTCAAAATCTGCAGTGTTTAGAAGAACAAGAAATTTTATCACAGTTTCAGTCTGGTGGTGTAGCTATGGTGATGTCAGTGCACACTTTCAGGGGGCAGGAGCTAGGATGACAGTTTAAGAGACTGTTTTGGGCAAAGTTGGAAGCCCACTTAAAAGGTCAGTAACATGCAGGACAGTCTAATTTGCTGGGGATTTTCTCCAGTTAGTCTCAGAGAAGGAAGTCACATGCTTTCTAAGGGGACTGAGGGTTTCAGTTGTTCCATTTACACGTGGTAGAGCTGGTCATTTTACTGAGTCAGTGTTAAGATTTCTTTACTATTACATATGCAAATTCTTTATCAGCTATGTGTCTGTGACTTGGAGCTGGTTTTTCACTGCTCTGTGGGTTCTTTGTGGTTCCTCTGTCAGTGGGTTCTCTGGCTCAGCCCTCTCTTTTCACTCCACGCAGTCTCTCTTCTGCACTGTCTTCTTTGACCTTCCTCATCTCTCTCAGCCTCTGCTGGCCTTTTATATCCTTCCCTGTTCCCAGAAATCCAAGAGGCAACCAACACTGAAAGTCATAGGGACAAGGCAGCTAAGAATTCCCAAAGGTCCAGTTGACTCTGTGGATCCTTTAAAGGGCCAGGCGCACAAGATAACTCACACTACAGTGACTGATGTTTCTTTCTTTTTTTCTCCTCTCTCTTTTTCTTTCTCTCTCTATTTTTTTTTAAATATGAGTTGGGTTTTCACTGTGTGTCCCTGAATGGTCTGGAACTACCTCTATTGATGAGAGCAGGCTTGAGCTCCTGCGCTCCCTACCCCCCATTTGCTCTTACAAGTATACCCTTCCATGCCTGGATCAATAGTGTCTTTTGAGCAGCAGAATTTTGATGTCATTCAATTGACCAGTTAACTGTTTATAGCTTGTGATAAGTTTTTGCCCAACAAGGACACCATTGTGGGATAAGCTTGCTCCCCATCCCCTTTGAGGCTCAGTCCACTAAGGAAGTGATTTCATTTGAGACGATCAAGTTGAATGAGATTTGTGGGTACATCCTAATCCCAATGGCTGATATCCTCATATGAAAGGGAAATTTGAGGACAGACACTGAAAGGATGCCATACAAACCTGAAGGTGTGGGGGGTCAAACCTTAACAAAATGATGACAGTTCCAGAAGAGAGACAAGGAGCCAGAGGGCTGCTGGCCTACGCCTAGATTTGGGACTTCCACTTCCAGAACCACAAAATGATGTGATTACTGCTGTTTAGAACTTTTATTTGCAGTAGGAACAGCCCAGTCAGTAAACAGCTTGACATACACGTGTGGGGACCCAAGTTCAAGGCCCAGAGCCCACCCAGGAAAGACGTGTGTGCTTGTCACCTCCCCGCTCAGTGTTGGGAACATCCCTGAGGCCAGCTGATCTAGCCTAATTGGTGAGCTGCAGGCCAAGAAGAGGCCCTGTCTGAAGAAGTTGGACTGTGTTCCAGAAGATACGCAAAAAATGTACACCTGTGCACACATGCTCTCAAGTGAACATGCACACACATGCACTAAATAAAAGATTCACTTTGTGAGACTTTGTATTATCACAGCCTTAGCAGTTGTCTCTAGCTATGAAAATGTGCTTTTCATCTTTTCAAAAAGTCTGTTGCCATTTGATAAGCCCGATCTTAAGAGGCATGGAAGAGTTCTCAAGTTGGAAGTTATTTCAGTGTGATCCTAAGACAAAGACAGTGCTAAGGTTTCTGTTGGACGACCCGGCCCTGTTCCGGTAAGCCTGATTGTCCTCAGCGGACGAAGTGCAGTTCTGGCAGCAAGGAGCTGCACTTTGCTTGCTAATTGCCATTCTGTGCTGTTTTCCTCCTTATCTGGTAGACCACAGACAGGAGGTTTTGGAATGAAGGGGAAAGTACTGAACTGTGCATTTAGTAGCCAGCGCAAGAAGGCTTGAATGAGCTTTCAGCAGAGGCTGCTCTGAAGTGTGTTTCTGTTTATTTTCCGCTCAGCTGGTCTTTCTGAAACATTAGGGGCTCCAGAAATTCAAATATCAAGGGACTTACCATGTCCTCAGCCTTATCAAGACAGATAGGAACCTGCAAGACGAGGCCTTAGTGCTTATGAAAGCCTAATAATCCCTTCTGTGATCCTTAGACATTTTTATGACTGTTCTGAAGATAAGCCCATATTGGGACACTTAATAAAGAATTGTAAGCATTCTAGACAGGTGTGGTAGCATACACCTCAGCCCTTTGGAGCTGGAGGTGAGAGAATTGCCAGGAGTTTGAGGCCAGCCTGGACTGCTTGACAGAAAGTCACTGTAAGGTACCCTAGTATTCCACAAAAAGCATCCTATGTGGATAAGAGTCCTGCTGTTCCAGCTAGGAAGGTCAGTACAGGTGAGTCACCATCGTGGTTTACAGCTGGGAAGACTGAATCTGAAGGGTGGAAGGACTGGCCCAGATCCGCCAGCAATAAATATTCAGTAAAGGTTCTTGACTGCGAATTTATTATCATTATTATTACTTGTAAAGCCTGTGGTCACTGGTATTTTCTCTTGTTTTTGAACCTGTGTTCATGAGAACGGGTAGAAGAATGAGCATCACATTGTGAATTCTTCCCTCACTCTCTGTCGCTGGGGCCGGGCAGAGGTGGGTGAAGGGGCGTGAAGGTTGGCGGTGCTGATGAATCTGTGTGTGCCATCCGTCCCTAGAGTGTTTGCAAAACTGACCCAAGATTCACTCCCCAGCTCTCTTCCCCTGCTGCTCTTCTCCTTCGTGCTCCTGTCCAATCAAGAGCCTTACAGAAGTGAATCATACAAAAGTTCCCAATTTCACATAACATTTTCAAAATTTGCCATGTTGCAGCATGCACAAGAATGCATTCAGTGTTTTGATTGAGAAAGAGTCTCACATAGGTCAGGCTAATCTTACTTGCTGTGTGGCTGAGACTGACCTTGAACCCTGGATCCTCATGTTTCTACCTTCTGAGTGCTAGGATTACGGATGTGCACCACACACCTGGGTACTTAACACACTGCATCTTTTTAAAAATTTATTTTTTTATTAATCACAGGTTAGGTACTTTGTATCCCAGCCTTAGCCCCCTCCCTTATTCCCTCCCTATCCTTCCCATCCCTCCCTCATCTCTTCCCTGCCCCTTTCCAAGTCCGCTGATAGGGGAGGTCCTCCTCCCCTTCCTTCTAACTCTAGCTTAGCAGGTCTCTTCAGGACTGGCTGCAATGTCTTCTTCTGTGGTCTAGCAAGGCTGCTCCTCCCTCGTGGGGAGAGGGGGTCGAAGAGCCAGCCATTGTGTTCATGTCCGAAACAGTCCCTATTCCCCTTACTAGGGTACCCACTTGGATACTGAGCTTACCATTTGCTACATTCAAGCAGGGGTTCTAGGTTATATCCATACATGGTCCTTGGTTGGAGAAACAGTCTCATAAAAGACCCCTGTGCCCTGCTGTATTTGGTCCTTGCGGAGCTCCTGTCCTCTCCAGGTCATACTAACTACCCCTTCTTTCA
>CM053761.1:793708-936971 GCA_028658305.1 Pachyuromys duprasi
CCCAGAGTATACATTCTGGGTGATAGCCCACTAATACAGAAGCAAGGCCATTTCATATGGCACAGAGAACATTAAAAAAAGAAAAAAATGAAGTAAGAGTAGAGTAGAAAGGGACCAGATAGATTAAAGTTTGGCAGTTGTCCCCTGAAAGTCGGAATGTCCTCTGAAAGTCACAGTGTGAAACCTCGTCTCTATTGGGGTGGTAAAGAGATCTGAGGCATTTGGAGCAGTAATCATGGATCACTGCTTTGAGGGCCTGGAGGGAACTAGCTTAGACATTTTTTGTTAGCTCTTCCACCCTATCACCCAAGTGAGCACACTGAATTTCTCCCCTCTGGATCACACCCAATTAGGAACCATAAAGGAAGCAGAACCTTGGGCTCTCACTAGATATCCAAGGAATCACATCTCAACTTTTAAAAACCGTGCGCTCTTGGCAATTTTATGGACCAGCTCAAATGGGATAATACAGTACACAAGAGTAGTTCCTCCGGGGTTATGGTGGTTTGAATACGTTTGCCCCCCCCCCCCCCATAGACTTATGTGCTTGAATGTTTGGCTATAGGAAGTGGCACTATTAGAAGATGTGGCCTTGTTAGAGTAGACTTGGTCTTGTTGAAGGAAGTGTGTCACTTGACAGGGGATTTGAGGTCGTCTATATCCTTGAGCTGCACCTAGTATGCAACAAGTCTCCTTCTGCTGCCTGGCAATCAAGATGTAGAACTCACAGCTCCTTCAGCACAACTTTGCCTGCATGTTGCCATGCTTTCCACCATGATGATGATAATGGACTAAATCTCTGAAACTGTAAGCCAGCCCCAAATTCAATGTTTTTCTTTAGAAGAGTTGCCTTGGTCATGGTGTCTCTTGACAGCAATGAAATACTAAGATATAGGTGATATTTGTGATGAAATAGAATAAAATGGCTGGAAGAGTAGAGAAATTCTTCTTAAGACTACCAGGCAGAAGGAAAGCTTGTTTTGGACATGTTAGTTAGAGAGGCTCATGTAGCTGAGGAATAGAGTAGAAAACACAGCGGATTCTTCTTCCTGTAGACTCTTTTTTTTTTTTAACATTTTTATTTTATATTAATCACAGGTTATGTACTTTGTATCCCAGCCATAGCTCCCTCCCGCATTCCCTCCCTATCACCCCCTTCCCTCGCTCATCTCCTCCCTGCCCCTTTGCAAGTCCACTGATAGGGGAGGACCTCCTCCCCTTCCATCTAACTCTAGCTTATCAGGTCTCTTTGAGCATTTCTTTAAGTGTTTTTCTGTGTCTGTAAAGCAAAAGACACTGTCATCAAAACAAAACGACAGCCTACAGACTGGGAAAGGATCTTTACCAACCCTACATCTGACAGAGGGCTAATATCCAGTATATATAAAGAACCCAAGAAGTTAAAAAGCAACAAATCAAGTAATCCAATTAAAAAATGGGGTATGGAGCTAAACAGAGAACTCTCTGTAGAGGATTGTAGAATGGCAGAAAAACAAGGGTTTGGTTGTTTGGTCTCTGTGAGCAACACCTCTGTGAACATTGATTTGCAATGCGTTTCCCAAATGATTGGTGGCATGAGCATTGTTGGTGTACTTTTTAACTTTTGTTTATTATGCCTCTTTCTCCCTTCTCCACCCGAGTTCCTTCCAACACCCCAATACCGAGTAGGAGAGGAAGGAGGTGGGGAGAGGGAGCAGAGTTCTCTTAGCTACTTCCTCTGGTTAGAGCTGTCAGGTTCCTTGGGGAAAGTCCAATCCTTGCTTCAGGAGAGCTTCAACTTTTCATCCAACTGCATGAGCTGCAATCAGGAGCAGCGGGATGGCCGCAGCAGCAGCCTCTTCTTTCTCAGTGCACTCTGTGGGCTCTGGCATTTCTTCTCTCTCCAGAGTCCTCAGATTTAAACTATCTGCAGCTGGCAAAAAGCACCTCCTCAGAGCCCACACACGGCAAATAGTTGGCTGCTGTGGACCAAATCAGTCCCACATCCCACACCTGGGACCAAAACAAAAACATGTTCACATCCACAACAGAGCATCATTTCGTACTCGTATTGGCCATTTGTATCTTTAAGTCCTTTGTCCTTGGCATATCATTAACAATTAACTCTTATTTTAAATCACCTCTGCAATGTACTTTCCTAAGCAGGAAGAGCAGTGGCTGAATCTGAGGCAGTATAGAGGGCAGATGATCCTTGCAAAGATTTTTCCAGCACAAGGGCAAGGAATACCACAGTCACACAATGCAACGAACCTCACATAAGAGATTTATTGGGGAGAAACTGAATGATTGCTGCCTCTAAACCGGAAGGGAGCGACAGTGGAGGGTTGGGGGGAGGGGAGGGCTTTTATAGGGGTTTTGGCATGTTTACAGTGAGCTACTGTAGGTAGTATTGCTTGGCCAACTGTGAGGGGCCGCACTCACATTCGCCATTACAAGATGGTGCTGATATCCTGTGTCCCAAACTGATAAACAAGAAAGCTGCGCATGTGCGAAGGAAATTTCCACTCATTGTGCTCTGCCTCTCCCGTGGCATCACCCCGCCTGATGAGTTACAGCCAATCAGAGGCTGACACATCCTAAGCGGAGGATAGTTTTCTATATAAGGGCTGGGTTTCTGCTGCTCAGGCTCTCCATCTCTACTCGTTGTAAGCTTATGCTCTCCCTCTCAAGATGCATTAAAGCTTTACTGCAGAAGGATCCTATGTGTGCCGCGTCGTTCTTGCTGGCGAGACGGTAACGCGCGCAACAGCCAACAACTTTGGAACTTTGTTTGGCTGTTAACACTGAGTCTGAGGGTGGGGATTTCCAAGTCTGGGAGCCAGGGGTTGGGGGCAGGCCAGGACCAGGGTGATGTTCCCTTGGCCTGTTACCATAGTCCTGTGCTACCTAAGTAATGCTCCAGGAGAGCTCAGAGAAGCACCAGCACTCTATGGGATTCACACTCTTCCCTAGCTCTAACCTTATCTCTAACACCCTCATCCTAGACCTCACTCAGCAGTGGCCATCCCAGACATGGGAGCTGCGGGGCCTTCACATTTCTTGTTTCCTCAGGAAACTTGTATGGTTTTCTCTGTGGCCACTGTGTCTTCCTGATGGAGTCTGTGTATCTGTTGTTAGGTTTGGGGAGAAGCTGGGAAAACTTACTTCAGTGACAGAAGCTTGAAATGAAAGCGTTACTCTCTGAGCCTGCAGGGAGGTGGTCAGCTCAGGATCTCAACTGTGTACAGCACATTTAGACCGTGTACAGCACATTGGAAGGATGAAACCATAGGTCAAGGGGGCGTGCGGTTGGCTGTAGCGTTGTCCAATCAAATTTTGACACAAGGTGTTGAGTAAGGGAGTTTCCATCGTGGTTTTGCTTGGACTCAGCCGGCCAGTCACAGGAGGGGAGTAAAGTTGGTGACTGGGCTTCTCCAGCTGCGTGGTCAGGATCCTTAACTTACAGCCTCGACAGTCAGGTCCATTCTTGACATCTGCTCCATAGCTCACAATCATCAGAGAACAAAGGGATGGGCGAGCTGCTCATGGTCACGAGGTCATCACAGGTAGTTATATATATTTATGACCTGTACTTTAGATAATAGGCAACTTCTTCCTTTATATTCTGTACTAGTTACAGACAAACCAGAAACATCTGGAACAGCAGGACAGGAGTTGGTTTCTGGGCCTGGGAACATGAGCTCAGTCTGGCCTTGCCAGCAAGATGGAGAAGTCGTCCCTGATTCAGACAGCTGTTTCCTTATGTTTTAAGACATGTGTTTTAAAGTCTTTGTTGTACGTTTGCTGCTTGGTCTTTCTCTGGGACCTTTCTATGCATTAATTTTTTCCTTAAATGCGCCGTATGCCTCTGTTTCTTTGAAAACCTTGTGATGTTTTTGTTGGCTAAGATACCTGAACCAGACAGCATGGAAGCTCTGAGTATCTAGTTCTTCCATTTCCAGTTTTTGCTGTTTGGGGTGTTTATTTTGTTGTTGACTGTCTCTGAAATGAAAATCAGCTTGAAGTCTAAATTTATGACACTCTTAGGCCATTTCTTAGCCTGTGCCTTTTAGTGCATGCAGGACAGCTTCCTATTTTCCTAGGCATATGCAATTGCCTTCACGGATCTTCGTCTCTAATTCCTGGCTCCCAAAAGGGGAACAGAAACTAAAGTGGACAGTAGTTTTAACTCTTCTCGAAGTTGCTTCAGCTAGGAAAAGAGGGACTCATACTGACAAGGTGAGAAGGTGTCACAACACCCTGTTTGTATGTCTGCGATTAGAAGCAGCCATTAGCAATCAGAACACAGATCCTGACATAGGATGCAGGCGTGGGCTGCCTGAGAGCTTTATGTACATACATATGGTGACCCAAGACCTGAGCTGGAGGCAAGCTGTGCAGGCAGCTGTTGTTGAATAACCGGTTCTCCCCAGATTGAAAAGCTCCCTCCTGCAGGATCCTTTAAGCAGGAAGGTAAACAAAAATAGCTTCAGGAAGTACCTGAAACTGACCAGATTCATTAAGCCCTTCCCTTCCAGATAAGCAATAAAAGCTGAGAGTCTGTATTACACATGCCAAGCTGCAAAGAAGATTCTTGAGATCAGAATCTGAACTAGGAAGAAACCAGCTGGTTTAGAATGCGTGCTTGGAAAGGACACTCTAACCTACTGACTTGCCAGCAGGCTGTGCACCATGCTCCAGGAAGTAAGAAAAGACACTAAGAAACAAGGATCACACATTTGAATTAGCACCTTAGTGCTGACATTGGGTAAAACTGAGAAGAACAAAGCAGCTCAGTGCAGCATGATTCAGCTCATTGAACTGAGCTGTCATTGTGGTGTGCCCTGAAAGGCTCTACCTTGATCAGAGTGGCCACTGGAGACCAGAGCCTCACTCCGCAGTAACACACTCAGGATACGAGGGGAAACAAAGCCATTTTTAACATACCGTTATGGAGAAAGGGCTGACAATGTAGATGATTTTAAAGTCCCTGATCACCAGAAGTTCTGGAAGGCTGGAAATTTGGAGATTTATAATCTAGCGTTGCTACCTTTTCAAACTTTCCATACTCAGGGGTTTGGATAGGGACTCCTTTAATAAATTTGGGGATTGAGATGGCTCTGTGATTATGGGCTCGGGCATGAAGTGGACAAGCAGTGGCAGCTGCCAGGGCATGGGGGGAGGAGCCTGTCATCTCCTGCTTTTCTGTAAGTCTGCCTGTGCCTCGTCCTGAAAATGGAACATAACAATGTATCTCCAGCCTGGGCAAGACAAATGAGAACTGTGATAGTCAGCAGTCCAGATAGTGGAAGTCAGGTTGTAAATGCTGGAGTCCATTTTATTTTGTTGTGTGTGTCATGATGAGCATGCAGAGGCCAGACGACAGCTCTACGAGTCAGTTCTCTCGTCATGGGATTGAATCTTGCACAGCATCTTGTCTGCTGGCTTTTAAAAGTCGACAGAGTTCACCTAGGGGCAGGGCTTGAAGGGGAAACTCCATCTGTAAAGGTGAGCACTCTCTCTCTTTCCTATACTTTTGTTAAAACCCTTAAATTGATTGTTTATGAGTCTCACATCATGCACCCTAATCCCACTCATCTCTCCATCCCTTCACATCCGATCTCTGTGTCATGGAAGCTGTGGTGTGTCACAGTGTGTCCCACAGTACACTCCTCTGTCCACACATCCTTAGTTGCAAATGTTCCTTGCAGTGAGTCATTGGTCTGCTACACCATCAATACTGAATCCTCACTGGGACTCCTCCGGGTTATCCTGCTGTTTTCCTGTAACACGGAGATCCTGCAGCCCTTTCACTCGCTCCAAAGTTCACAGATGGGGTAGAATTTGAGTAGGGCAACTCCTACTCTGAATCTGGGCCTGGGTATCCTGCACTGTTGTTTTGGTTTTTTGAGTCAGTTTTTGGCCTGTGATCCTTCGTAGTGCTGAGGATTGCAAGTGTCAGCTGTATGTCCTTGTGTCCAGTGTTTGGATAGTTTGTGGTCTAGGCCGGATTGAGATTCCACAGCTGCTTTATAGCTGTAGCGTGTGTGTGTGTGTGTGTGTGCGTGTGTGCGTGCTGGGGTCTGAAACCAAGGCCTTGTACATGCTAGGCAAACACTCTACCGCTGAGCTAAACCTCTAACCCCAATAAAGCTCTATAGAAACAAACAAATAAAACACCTTCCGTTGGATTATGGGAGTATGTCTCTACCACTATGGGGTGGAGGAAATCACAAATAAACACACAAAGGGTTATGTGATAATCACTGCCATCTTTTATTATTTCCAGTAATGCAAATCCATTCACTGTCCCTCTTTAATGCCAAGCACAGGCTGCTGATTGCTGAGTGGAGGGAACTGGGAAGTGTGTTTTTCTTGCAGGGAGTGAAGAGCGAATCTATCTCCTGAGAATCTAGGTGACTTCTATGGTCAGGTAGCTGCTCCTAGTAACCTGAGCCTACAAGAAAGCTGTTTTGGAACTGTTAAGAAAAAAACATTTAAATATTAAAAATTATATGTGTGTATGTGTTTATGTGTGTACACTTGTGTCAGAACATGTGTGTAGGGATGAGAAGATAATTTGCAGGAGTCAGTTCTCCTATGTGGATCCTGGAGATGAAACTGCTCACCAGGTTTGGTGCTTTTTACCCACTGAGCCATCTCAGCAGCGCAGAAACGCATTTTCTCCTCTCATTACTATTATTGTTGTTGTTATTATTGGTATTTATGTTGTGGTAAAATACACAGAAAGACCGGGGCTAGAAAGATGGCTGCTTTCACAGTGGACCTGGGTTCAGTTCCCAGCTCCCACATGGCAGCTCACAACTACCTGCAACTCCAGTTCCAGGAATCTGATGCCCTCCTTTGTTCTCTAGAGGAGCAGAATTGATGAATGAATTATATGTGTTAGAAGGGGATTTAGTATAGTGGCTCCCAGGCTGTGGGCTGGCTAGTCCAACAATGGCTGTCTCCCTGTGGAAAGGCTAAGAATCTGACAGTTGTTCAGTCCAAAGCCTGGCTAGCTCAGTGTAGGTTAGAATCCCAAGGAAGAAGCTTCTGATGCCAGCAAAGGGATGCTTAGCAGCAAGAGGGAGGCACAGCAAGGGTGTGGGCAAACAGACAAAGTGCAGAAGCCGCCTCCTCTGTAAGCTGCCGATAGAAGGCGTCTTCCTGGTCACTTCAGGTGATCAGGATTTAGAGGCATCTTCACCTTCAAATGACCCAAACAAGAATATCTCACAGCTGTGCCCAACTGACTCCAGACATGGTCAAGTTGGCAACTGGGATTAGCCATCACATTCTTCTGGCCTCCACAGGCCTCAGTTAAGCAAATCTACATAAATGTTCATGCAGGCAAAACACTCATTTACGTAAAAAGTAAAATAAATAGAGACAACTCTTGTCAAGGAGCCTGTACCCATACTTGGTGTGCACCATCTCTTTCTAAGTGGCCACTCTTGCATTTAAATGTATGATAAAATCTTTTCATAATCTCTGATTTTTAAAATATAACTTAGCATTTGTGATGGTTTGAAGGAGATGTTTCCCATGAGCATATGCTTGCACACATACGTAAGTAGGTGATGGCAATGAGGGTGGCTCCAAGAACCCAGAGGTAATTTCTGAGTTGAAATAAACAGTTGACTGGCTGTGTCAGAGCCTGACTCTGAGCCACAGAACTGAAAGGATTTATGTTTTCTGTGCACAGTGCATTAACAAGAATACCTTTGAACTGAGCTTCTGAGATAGCTCAGCAGGCAAAAGTGTGGCCTGTGTGGGTCTGAGGGCCCGAGTTTGACTCCCAGAACCCACAGTGGAAGCAGAGAAGCAGTTCTGAAAATTGTCCTCTGACCTGTTTGTGCACACACACACACACACACACACACGATGATGATGATGATGATAAACAATGATAGAATAAAAAGTCCTATGAACATGGATAAGGAGAAAACGAACCATGGTCCCTCCTGGTGGAAATGTGAAGTCCAGGACTGGAGAGCAGAGGCCACCTCTCTTGTCTGATCAAGGCAAACCTTACTCTGGAGGGTGTGCTTTGAAGAGTGAACATATAGAGACAGGAGGTGCCTCTGGCTCTTACTCTAACTCAGGTGGTAACTGCGCCTCTCCCCTACTGGCAGGGGGTCCAGCGTCCCAGTCTTAATTCAAGCTAGTCTGCAGAGAACTGGCACAGGAAATGAGGGGGAAAAGGGACCATCACTGCCCCAGGCCACCACATCCCCTTAGTACAGCAGTTGGCTTTTGGGTAAACAAAGTTTACTCTGTGTGTGTTTGCGGGGGAGTGGAGGGTGGTGGCAAATATTTGCGCAAAAGTCCTACAAAGTATCTGATAGAAAAGATTCATATTTGATAGTTCTCACAGTACAATGGAGAGTACGGAGGCTCCTCAAAAAAGGATAAGCTGGAATTGAAGATGATGCAGCAACCCCTCTTCTGAGTACAGATTAAAGGACAGATGCTTCTGTGCCGAAGTCTCTCAAAACACCTTGGGCTGGACAGATAATTCCTTCTGCACCATCAATAACCATCCACCTTCCAGCCCCATCCATTGCCTTCCACTTTAACATCCTCATCTGGGCTACCTTCCACCCATAATCTTATAAATACTTGTTTGTGTTTCAATGCCATTATTGGAGTCTTTCCTCCTGGCCCATGTGGTTTCTTTTTCCCTGCTAACCCATTGTGGTGTCCTCCTTCCTCCTGTCTTCCCATCCGTCTGTCTCATTTGTTGTAGGTGTCGATTAATATTTACTAATAATTATCTTTTAGTAATGCTTGCTGATAATCCTAAACAGCTGTATAACCAAATCACCACACAGAGACTGGGTTTATTTAGTTAACCTAGAACACAATGCTGGGCAATAGTTACTCCATCCTAAACCTCCAAGCCCTCATAGTTTCCTAAAATTTAGATTTTGCTCATTATACTTGCTTTTTGTGAAATCTTAGGTCTGGTTCATTCTCCACATTGTTCTAAGATCTGTCCTCCAGCCCTCTCTCCTACCCCTGATCTCGCCCTTTTGCCTTCTACTTTTTCCTGTCCTCCAGCTCCTCCCCTCTCCTGCCTACTTCCTTTTCATTGCTCAACATAGTGTCTAGTTGCTTTATTTTGGCCTGTTTACACAAAGTTGAGACAGGATGCTTAGAATAAGCATCACAATGCAATGTCGGGATTGAAACCAGAGAGTGGGGGAGAGAAATCAGCATTTGAATGAACAAGGGTAAAGTGTATACATTTCATAAGAACATTATACCAGCACTCCTTTCCATGGTTCTCCTCTTCCCAAAGCCTGGTAACCTTAGCCACGCCCACCCCATTCTGCCCTGCCCAGGTTTTAGGCCTTTAATCAGCCAGTCAGATATACTGTCTTAGGCAGGTTTACACAACAGGGATAGGTGTGTACAGGCAGTAACCAGATCTTGAGGGCCAGTAATTAGCATCAAATACAAGCATCAGACCAACCCCCAACACTCATCCCCAAAGAACTTGTCTCTAACAGGAAGCTCAATGGGTCAGTGCAGTGTCACAGCCAATGTTCAGTCTTGGGTAGCCATAAAGTCCCCAATTCTCTTTTTGAGAAAAGCATAACTCTGCTAGATGAGCAAGATGGCCCCAAGTCACAATTACTCAAAATAACACTGTGTTGTCCCTGCTGAGTAACAGCTGACAAGGTGGCTAGACTTCAGTCTCCTATCTCTGTTTATTGTTCAGAGCATAACCTAGGGCAAAACCTAAAAGAATTTAAAGATGGCGGCAAATGTAAGATGCAGAAGCGTAACGTGTAACACCGTGCCGCACATCTCACATAACCATGGATCTCAGAAGCGTGAATCTAGAATGAGAGGGTGGTGTGATGGTTTCCAGGCATGGTTGGGTGCAGATCTAGAAGTTGGTCAAAAGGCACAGGGTGTCAGTTACTCTGGAGACCTCAGCATTATGGCTCTAGTTGACATATTGCATTCTTGAAACTAAGTATGGATCTCCAGTATTCTCACCCTGAAAACCAGAACAAACCAGAGTAGTGGTTGCTGTTGGAGGTAACTGCTAATTAGTTGGTGAAGCCAGTCATTCACAGTGTGTTAAGACCTCAGGCAATACACATTAAATGTTTATAGTTTTTGTTACTCATCTTTCTCTGGGAAGACCCCCCCCCCCCTGTATATTTAATGAAGGTTCTCTGTGTGTACACGTGTGTGCATGTGTGCATGTGTGTGTGCTGTGTGATGAAGACTTCAGGTTCATGAAGATGATGGTCAAGGCTTTTGTTGATATTTTTCATATGTGGAACATTTCCACAGCCCTAAGCTGGTAACACAGCTCTCTCTCTTCTTGAAACAGCCAACCTGCATTCCCTGCTTCCAACTCTGCTCCGAGCAGGACCCAGGTCCTAAGGGGTCCATCTGAGTGGTGTAACTGTGCCCATCTTGTGTGCACACTCCAGCGTTGTCACTTTTGGCTAATGCAATAGTTATTGGTATGCATTCCTCCAGGAAGAGTGAGCTGTAACCATACTGCCTGTCTGAGAATGCACATAGGTAAATACGCTGTTGTTAGTCTGGCTTTCAGAATGAATTAACGTTTTAAAACCAGTTGCAAACATTAAAATTTTTACACGGACCCAGCGTTTTGACTTCGTTTGGGAAGCTGGAAGATCTGGCACCTAGGGCTCACAGTTGCTTAGGCATTGTGAGCCGGGCTGACTGCATAGCCATAGTCCTCAGCTCAGTTAATCCGCAGCCTCAGGGCATCAAGGGGAAACTGGGAGACTCCCAAGCTTTGTACCTGTTATCCCAAACTCATTGTTGGATGAACCATGCAACAGCAGAGTAAGCTGGCTGGACTTCCTATTTATAAGCTGCTCTTTCTATTCTGAAGTACCCGCTGCTTCAGGCTTTCACCCAGCTTCAGCAGTCACAGGACAGCGCTCAGTCTCTTCTACCCTAATCGTGGAGAACTTGGCCTGCCGCTACCCCATCCCTGGTCATGATTCTACACGTTTCGAGGCTGGCCTGTGCTCATATTCCTTTTACCATAGTCTCAGGGTTTGCTACCCCTTAATTCACCTTAACTGGTTTTTCTTTTCTTTCCTTCCTTCCTTCCTTCGTTCCTTCCTTCCTTCCCTCCCTCCTTCTCCTCCTCTTCCTTCTCCTCTTTATGCTGGGGTTTTCTTTTAGTTATTTTCTCATTGCTGCAAACAAATACCAAACAAGAAGCACTTAATGGAGAAAAGGTGTGTTTTGGCTCATGGTTTGGGGAGATAGAGTTTATTATGATGGAGAAGGCAAAGTGGCAGGGGCTCCATGCAGCAGGATCATGAGGCTGAGTCTTTACTTACTGGTAGAGCAGAGAGTAGGTAAAAGAATGTTGGCCCCCAGCTCTCTCCTTTTTATTAAGTCAGACACCGTAGCCTGTGGAATAATGACACCCACATTAGGTTGGGTCTTCCTTCCTCAGTTAAATCTCTCTGGAAGCTTCCTCACAGACTTGCCCAGACTTGTGTGATTCCAGGTCCAGTCAAGGTGACAGTGATTTCCCGTGGCCTTGCACAGGATTAATTTGCTTTTTTGGAGGAAGTTCTGAGTCCATTTAAGGAAGCCTTTTGGGTACCTCTGGCTTAGGTAGGTTCTTTTACTTTTTTCTATACTGCCTTGCTCTGTGTTTTCAGATTAACCCGAGGCAGGACAGTGTGCCCACTGTGTGACCACTGTAAGTCACAGATGTGAATCACCGGGAAGCACTTGCTGCTCTAACCCAGGCCAGAGCAAAGGCCCGGTGACGGCTGCCTTAATTATTTCTCAAAGAGCATTATGCTCTGCAGAAAAGGATGCACAGGGCCCCATAACTGATCTGTGTCTACTGGTCACACACTCTGCTTACCAACATTTACTGCACAAGCTGGTAGATTTCACACTACACATTTTATAAACTAACATCATCTGTCAGATTTTGTTTGCACTGCGACATTATGGTTGGGGGTAGGGAACTAGACATTTTTAAACTACTAAGGTTCCACCTTGATTTGACAATTCCATGACTTCCTGGACTACCTCTGAAGGTCAGTCTAAGCTACCGAGGCAGCCCAGCCCAGCAATGTTTTCTTCAGCATGCTTTGAGAAGTTTTCATTACCAGGTGACAACTTGCTGCTATGGGGTACTCAACCAGAAAAATGAAAAGGAAATGAAGAGTGAAAATTAAATTAGCACATTCTCAGAGATAATATCTTTAGCTCATGAATAAAAATGTGTTAAAAATTCAAATTAGGTGTTGTCAAGATGTAAATGTCACCCCACCTTCTGCACCTGTTACCCCTGATGCCATCTCTGCAAAGCTTAAAACAGCCTGAAAGGCCTGGGGTTCCAAGCGCACAATTCCCCCAAACACTGAGATTACAAACACTTTCCTGAAAAGATACACGAAAATTAACTCTCTAATGCTACACCTTCAAGAAGTAGAATAGAGCAGAAAACAACAGTAGTGAAATTACCCATTTTAATTTTCTTTCCTCAAAAATATAAAAAAAAAATTGAGACAGGGTATCTCCAGGTAGCTCCAGCTATCCCGAAAGTTATGTAGACCAGGCTGGTCTTGTACTCACATAGATCCTCTTGAATGCTGGAATTAAAGGTGTGACACACACTGTATGTTTTAAATTAAAATGTTTTATCCATTTTTGAATATCTGAGCTGGTTTTCAACTTTTAGCATCCAAAAACTTGATAAGGGAGTCTAAGTGACTGTGCATTTTAGGAATAAATAATCTTTCCAACAGCTTCAATTTCCAAAATTCCCATAAAACTGTGGTGCATGGAAGTGTTGCCAGCAACTGGCCTTCATTCTCTTCTCTCACAGGTGTGTGGCTCATGAATAATCCCAGCACTTGGAGGCTGAGGCAGGAGGATGACTGTGAGTTTAAGAACAGTGTATTTGGTACTTTTCTGTTCCTGTGGTAAAAATATCATGACCAAAAGTATGGTGGTTTGAATAGGTTTGGCCCCTATAGACTCATATGTTTGAGTGCTTGGCCCATAGGGAGAGGCACTATTAGGTGTGGCCTTGTTGGAGGAGGTGTGGCCTTGTTGGAGGAAGTGTGTCACTGGGGGTGGGCTTTGAGATCTCATATATACTTAAGCTATACCCAGTGCAGCTGAGTCTCTCCCTGGTGCCTGCAGATCAAAATATAGAACTTTCAGCGACTCCTTTAGCATCATGACCGCCTGCACACCACTATGTTTTCCACCATGATGATAATGGACTAAACCAGTCCCAATTAAATGTCTTCCTTTATGGGAGTTGTCACGGTCATAGTGTCTCTTCGCAGAAGTGGAGTGTCTCTATGATAGGCCTGACCATGCTTTTGTTTGGAGAAGTGTGGATTTAGATTAACAAAACAGCAGGACTTAATGGGCCGTTCCACTAGGAACATGGAAGACTGTGGGGCTGAGGGTGGCTTGAATTGTGGGGGCCTGGCTCAAGAGGTCTCAGAGAAGAATTTTAGTATGGTGCCTAGATATCATTCTTGCTATATTTTATCAAAGAATGTGGCTGCTTTTTGCTCTTGTTTGATGGGTCTGCCTGAGTCTAAACTGAAAAGATTGATTTTGCACTAAGGAAATCTCAAAGCAGCCTAGTATAGACTGTTGTGTGGGTACTACTGTTCCTAAGAAGGAAGAGCCTTCTGGTGAAGTGGAGCAAGCTGAGCAAGGAAAAATGCAAAACAGAATGAGGAGAAAAGGGGCACCAGGAGGGGGAGTGAGCCAAGTCCTATGTTCAAGGAGATAAACAGATTAAGACATGGAATAAGGGAGTGGTGACCCCGGGATGACCCCACCCAGCTAATCTTCCTTGTTGTGAAAAGGAATTAAAAAAAACTTTGGGTTGAGGCCTGGTGGTGCATGCCTTTAATTCCAGCACTCAGGAGGCAATGGCAGGGGGGTCTCTGAGTTCTGGTCAGCCTGGCCTACAGAGCAAGTTCTAGGACAGCCAGGCTTAGGCAGTGGAGGAAACCATCAAAAACAGAAAGCTGGTGACGATGTAATTGAAAGAGGGTCCATGTTTCAGCTTCAGCAGCAGCAGCAGCATTTGGTAGCTTCTGTCACACGGTTCTGGGTTTTATCTCCATGTGTTATTCCCAGTTCGTGAGACCCCCAAACACCACCAGGAATCGACTTCTCTGAAAAACACATGAGGATTTATTGTATACAAGCTCGAGCCCAGGTCACAAGCTCCCTGTGGAAACAGAAAGGTATGTGGCCAGGCAGTCTAGGGGAACAAGGTTTTTAAAGGGAAAAACCGCAAGCAGGGAGTTACATGCCTTGGCGTTACAGAATTGGGTAAGGGAAACTGACTTTTGAAATGATTGGTTTATTTTAAGCACCAGGTCCATAAATGGTTCTGGCCATCTGGGTGTGTCGGCAGGAGACAGTATCTCTTTAAGTGGTTCCAGCCATCTGGGCAGGTTTCCTAGCAACTGTATCTCTAGTGGGCAGGAAAAGAATGCAGTAAGGCTGGTTCCTCCCCACAGGTGTCTGGACATGTCTCCACCTGTCTGGCCTTTGTTCAGGCTTGTGCTTTAAACTTTAATTCAATAATTAAGAAATAAATTTTCAATTCTTTGGTCTCTCATGTAGTGTCTCTTCACAGCAATTAAACTCTAAGACAAAATGATGAGAATGGAAGGAAGGAGAGAGAGAATAAACAAAATGTACCTTAAAAGGAAAAAAAAAAAAAAAGAAAGAGAGCTGTATTCTGATTCTAGTCTTCTGCCATGGCTTGCGTTGCTTTCACCCTACTGCAGAGGCTTGGAATCCACAGAGGACCACGCCCCTGACCATCACCTGTGTCAGCAGGCAGATGCAGTGTGAAGCAGCAAGTTATCCCACAGGCTCTTAGATTTACATGGTAGTATGCAGCTGATGAGCTGTCAAGGAAGGAATTAGGAGTTGTTGAAGGAGGTGTTGTTGAGTGACTATTAATATCTAACATTGATTAAGGCGACAGTTATTCCTTAACTCATTATTATATAAGCTATCTTGTCTTCTTCCCAGCCAAACCCCCATAAATACTTGCACACGTTTTCCATTTGAGCTGCTCCTCTCCATCATGCCAAACCTCAGAACAAGCTTCTCCCAGCCACATGCTTCTAGTTCAGGTGTTCCTTCCTCCCTCTCTCTCTTCAGGGTCCTTCTCTGACTTCCAAAGCCCATGACCCTAGGCTCTGCCCAGCCCAGGTGTAGGCAACTTTATCTGATAATTAGGGACAATTTAGGAGGCAAATTGTTAATTTGGGTAAGTGAGAATTTGCTCATAAGCATCTTGGGCAGCAAGCATTAACATTTGAGTGCACAGTAGCTCCAGATCAGCCCCCACATTCCTCAGTCATCTGTCCCCACAGCCAGATGCCTTTCCATCAACAACTAAAGCTGAGGACAGTGAGAGTGTGCTAATTCCTCCGTAGAAGCATGCAGTTCAAGTCACAGCAACTCAAAACACCACGCTCTCTCCACTAGTTTCCTGCTGTAAGGTTATGGGACATAATTAAATAAAGACGATTAGGCGTAGGACAGATCTTATATGAAAGTGGTTTATTAGGTGGATATGAAGAGAGGGAGAGGACATGATGGGGAGAAAGAGAGAGGAGGGGCCCCAATACAGAAAGGGGAGAAGACCAAGAGAAGAGAGACCAAGAGAAAGAACCAAGAGAGCGAGCACGTGTCGGGTTGTCCCTTTAAGGGGCAAGGTAACCAAGTCTTCCAGGTGTGGCCACCTGGCCGGCAACACATGATGACATCATAAGTTGCTAGCAACCCAGAAGCAGGTTTTGTTCCAAAATCCTAACATCCATCCCTTTTTCTATAATTAAAAATGTTAATAATAACTGAATAAGGGGCACAGATTCTCTTCTGGCTATTTCCTGCTGACACTGGGGGTGCTGCAAGGAGGTTAAAAGGCTGAAATGCTGGCCAACTCCAGGAAGAACAGGCTGCTTTGACGCTGTCCAGGGTCTGCAAGAACATCCATAGCTGGAAGGGAAAGTGCAGGTCCAGCTTGATGGAAGTCTGTAGGTCAGACTGGAACACTTGTAGCTGCTTTGGTGCTGTTGTGGCTATAGGAAACATCTGTGTCTGGCAGGACACAGAAACATATACATATATATATGTGTGTATATCTATATATGTATATGATAAAGTTAAGTAGGTTATGGAGAAAATCCTTTAGGTATACATTGAAAATTTTTGGGAGAGCAAACAGAGGTGGAAGGTTTGGATCAATGAGACTTGAACATGGGAACCTCTGTTTACCTGGGGGGACCTTTATTTACCCAATCACTGGCAGTAATTAAGGCTTTGCTCTAGATCTGTAATTGAGGCGAGGTTTGGTTACAGAAGTGTGTAAACTTAGAGGCCCTAGTGCTAGCAGCCACTAGGTGTAGAAACCTGAAATTCTCTAGAAGACATCCCAGAGGAGAATCTGGAATGGGCATCTGGGTGTTCCTCATTGGGAGGCAGAGAAGTCAGTGACCTTCCAAAGGCATCCAAAAGGCAAGGTGTGACCAAAGTTAGAGGTCCTACGTGATCTAATAGCTCATCAGCTTTTGGCTAGAGACCGGGGCGTGGATGCACTGGGTGGGGGCACAGCCCAAGGGCACGACAGTCTGCCTAGCGCTAGGACTTCCCACGATCGAGAGAGGAGTAGAACAGACCGTGTGCGAGTGGGAGGCCCCCCACCAAGGGAAAGTAGGGCCCTAAAATGGAGGTCAGCCGAGAGGGTCAACCGTAGCCAGTTAAGACTATGGCTGAGGGGAGGTCCCTCCATCTCAAAATAGAGCATGAAGTTGCCGGAGCTCAGTGGTCAAGCTTCCCCTACCAAGAGAGGCATTTTGTGCTGATAAATGAGGTGAACTCACCAATGTAGTGGCTGGCCAATGAGATCTCACCAATCTAGCCAGTGTTGTATGCAGTAAATAGCAGTCTGGTAGCCAGTAAAGGGGAGTCTCAAAACCAGGGAAAGGGGAGAAGTCCCACCTTCTGAGATAGGCAGTAAGTGTAGTACTTATCTGGAGCCCAATTGACCCAAGAGGTGGATTCAGGTGGATTTTCTGTATCTTACAAGAATTACTCTTAATTTTTACAAAGGGTATAAAACTTTAGACATGTTAGCATCATAATTGTAATCTGCACTGAAATATACATTGTAGAAAAAGCAGTAGACATACACATTTCTGTTAACAGCACAAGCATTCTTTTAGGTGAGCTCTGAAAAGGCAGAAGCCTTTTGTGTAGAAAGGACAAAAGCCCACTTGATTTTAACCATTAGTATAAGTACACATGGAGATTTAAAATCTTGAGCTTAGTGGAATGTTTTTATATTAGAATTAGATTAATAAATTAGAGCTCTATTAACAAAGATCAAAGCTCTGGACAGTCAATATAACAGTAGCATAGGAACAGGAGAAACTATTAAGTAGTTTTACCTATTTAGGATATCTTAAATCACCTTAGACCTTGCAAACCTTTATAACTTGCATTTATCAACCTTAAAACAATGTCTTAGACCCTCAAACATTTATAACTTGCTTTTACCAACCTTAAGACACATTCTTAGACTCTCAAACATGTATAACTTGTGTTTAACAACCTTAAGACACTTTTTTAAAGACTCTCAAATATGTATAACTTGCCTTTACCAACCTTAAGATGCTTTCTCACACCCTCAAAAAATTTTAGGCCTTTGTATCTAGTTATTTACCATGAGACATAGTTGAGACTGCTATGAACATTTATTGTCCTTCAGCTAAATCAAGGGATGGTAAAAGGTTACATTTAGGCCTGTTTCTTGAGTCTGGCAACAAGGCATGTTGTGTCTAGGCCTGGCAATAGCAGCTCTAGGACTCAGGCGTAAGGCCTGGTCTCCTGCATATGAAGAGAACTGGGAAGGCAGCTCAAGTCTCCCAAGACACAAGTTGGCAATATGTCCATGGGACCTCATTGTGAGGCCAAAACAGACCTGTAATGTTACTCTGGGCTGGGCGAGAGTGGTGGAGGTTGCTGAGTCAAGGAGCCATATATTTGTCCTTTGCCAGGCCAAAGAGCTAGAAGGCTGGAAGTGTCTGTGGCTCTTGTGCTGGTTGAAACTCCATGGCTGGGCACAGAGGACAAATCGCATGGGAGCCAATCTGCCAGCAGGCAGTCATGGCTTGTTGAGGCAGCAGTGGGACCAGTGTCCCCTTTGGCTGCATTTGAAACAGTCACCTGGTGGAACTGACTTTTGGTTATACCCCGGCGGGATGGGGCACTGCAGACCTTTTGTCTTTTTTTGCGGGAATGCCAGCAGCCTCAGAGCACAGCTAAGGTCTGGAGCATAGTTATTGCTCTGGATGAGCCAGTCGGGAAGGTTATTAGTTTTTACCAACTCCTGTATGATGACTCAATGACCATTTCCAGCTGTTTCTTAAAATTGCACTGAGACCATGTTTTTATCTGTAGGACTATAAATATATATTTGGATATCTATGATATGACTATTAACTTGCATTTGTTAACCATTAAATATTAGGACTTTAGGTTTTGTTTTTGTTAAGTTTGAACCTTAAAAGTCATAACTATAGTCCATTAAAGTGAAGGCACAAGAGTTTTATTTTAGGATTTAGTACATAAGAAGTTTATAGCTTATGATAGTCTGAGGCTATAGATTAATAATAATACCATTTTTTAGAAAACAAGACCAAGCATGTTTTAACCTTTTCGTAGTAGAGATACAGCACAATGACCCAGTTTTAACATTAATACATTCTCTAAAATTAATAGATCTTAATTTAGAATATTGGTAAAATGCTGTACGTGGTGACCAACTCATGAGTTATGAGTTTCAAAACCAACAATATAGTAGAACAGTATAAAGCAATTTAAAAATTATATTTGAATTTACTATAGCAAACCCATTAGCCAGAAAGCCTAGTGGTGAATCCGGATCACGGACAGCCCGTGGCAGGAGAAACAGCAAGAGCCTTTATCAATCCAGGAATTGAAAAAGACATAGACATTTAGATTTACATTTTAAATCAACTTAACTTAAATAGATATTTATAACTTTGAAATTTTATTATCATATAAAATTTATTTTGAAGCAGGGTTGAATCATAGATAGCAAAACATAACTTTGAATTTTTATAAAAGTCCATACCAATTTAAAATGAGGTTTGTTGTTGTAGCCTAGTCTAAAAGATAAAATAAACAGTTACGATTAAGGAAGTCTTATAAATGTAAACACAATGAGAAAATTATATAAAACATTAGATAAGGAATTTAAAGCATTTAAAACATAAGAGCAGAATATACAGAAGTCAGGAGAAAAAGATTTTAAAGCTTGGAAACAGCCTCTTAGGGGCCAGAAATATCAAAAGCCAGAGTACAGAACGAAAGTGGCTTGGTGGGGGAGAGGCGAGCACATGGCAAAGCGGAAGCAAATTGCCCTGAGTTAAAATGGCGGTGACGCCACGTGGAGTCATAGTGAAGCTATGGTTCCACCCATTTCCTCTCAAAACCAACATGGCGTCAGAAATCTCGTGGGAGATTTAAAATTTCAAGGGAGCTGGGGAGGCTGTGGGTAGTTTTAGAGATTTCTTACCTAAAGCAGTGAGCCAAGTTTTTCAAGCTGATTTTTTCAAGCTGTGTGAGTCTCCCGGGCTCAGAGCACTGGCCGAGGCGGGATGCCGCTGTCACTGGGTCGCCAGAGTGCAGCCTCGGGAGCCACTGCCGCCACAGCTGGAGTCACAGGAGCGCAGCCACGGCTACTTACTTGGCTTGGCTTGTCCAGGCATCAGGGCCAAGGGGTCTGGACACGGCTCAGGAGTCGGCCCAGCCAGCCGCGCCTGGCCAGGTCCCCGGTGGCAGCTTGCACAGCGGGCTGCAGACAGCTGGGTCATATGCGTGGGCACCCAAGCCTGGGGAAAGCAGAGGTAGCCCAGGAAACTCAGAGGGCTCCTCCTCCGAGGCTCGGCCCGTAGGATCTGTCGCACAAATTCATCTTGTCCCAGAGGGGTTCAAAAGGGTCTGGCAAGGCCCAACTGGGCAGAAACACCAAATGTAAGGTTGTGGGACATAATTCAATAAAGACAATTATGCGTAGGACAGGTCCTATATGAAAGTGGTTTATTAGGTGGATATGGAGAGAGAAGGGAGAGCAGGACATGATGGGGAAAGAGAGGAAAGAGAGAGGGGGAAAAAAGAGAGGGGGCACCCCAATAGAGAAAGGGGAGAAGGCCAAAAGAAGAGAGACCAAGAGAGGCCAAGAGAAAAAGGACCAAGAGAGCGAGCACACGTCGGTTGTCCCTTTAAGGGGCAAGGTAACTATGCCTTCTAGGTGTGGCCGCCTGGTCCAGGACACATGATGACATCATAAGTTGCTAGGCAACCCAGAAGCAGGTTTTGTTCCAAAATCCTAACACCTGTGTCCCTGGTATGGCCATTCTGTGAGATGCACTCTTCGGGATCAGCTTTGCATTTAATCCTCGAAGACTTGATTCATTCTCTTCACCCGTCTTCCCAGAAAATGTCCGTCTTCCATCGCCCAGAGTGTGGCTGGCAGGATGTGATCAACATAATATATGCATTTTTAAAAGTGAGAAATGCCATTTAAAAGAGGAAATACCAAGAATTCCAGAAGCCAAGGAAAACCATGACATAAGCTGGGGCCATAAGCAGGGAGGTGGTGCTGGGAGGCGACTTCCTGTCCTCAGTGTTCTAGAACGAGACTCCTGTGGGAAGGTGCTTCAGTTCTGCTTGCTGACAGGACAGCAGGGTTCAGGCACAGCCACACACTGACCACTCAAACTGAAAGAAGTTTATTGAACACTGAACAAACCTGATAGTCAGGGGCATCTCTGGTCTCAGGAGCCAGACTGTGACCCCGAGCCAGTTTCAAAGTGAGTTTTTAAAGGGGAAAACCACAATCAAGCAGGAAAAATAAAATTTTTTCAAGTTCAGTGTGTTCATCCAAGTAAGAAGAATTATTTTTTGCTTCAACTTCATTGTATTTAGGTAACTAGATAGAGCAATTTAGCTGATCGGCTGGGATTTAGGGTAGGTAGCTCTAGGGAGCTATCCAGCTTTCTGGGACTAAGAAACATTGCAGGATGTTGCGGTCTTAACTCTAATAAAACATACATTTATCTTTAACTCAAGCAGAACATGCATTTGTCATCTTTGTTTTATTCTAAGCTGCAAGTATTGAACTACTGAATTGTATCCTGGACTCAGGCACATAGGGCCTGAAAACTTGAACTTAATTTCACCTTATAATCAAAATGGGATGCTTGGAGGCAAAATGGCTTCTTGTATGCTAAAGGCTACAGCAGGTGTTAAAAGAGGAGCCTCAGTTATGCTAAGAACTATAGTAGGTCTCAACAGAGGGGCTGTAATCATATAAAAAATTTAAGCTGATTACAGCACAGGAGCAGGAGAAATCAACCTTGTGTTCTTTACACCAGGTCTCTACTGTAAACTTACATTTCTCTTTATTTATGTGCTTGTTAAAGACAAACACCAAAATGCATTCAAGGAAAATACTCACTTAGCTGTGTTGTTCTTGTTCTAGTTTTTCCAATACTTAAACCTGGGGCCAGTCAGCCAAAGGCGCAGCGTCTCAGAAAAGTTTGGTTATCTTTGTTCTGTCGCGTGAATATGGGGCAGAAGTAAGCAACTTATAAATGTTTGCTCCACTCTGTGAGTGGCCAGTGACCAGTTCTCAGACCCCAAGAAAATGTAGAGGACAGCCTGCGTGGCAAAATGCCCCTTCCAAATCCAGACTTTTTCTTTTGGCTTGTTCTCGTTACCGTCTATGTACAGAAAGTCCTACATGTATATTTCTGTCTCAGTTTCTCTTACTTCAAAGGACCCAGCTGCCACTACTCTATATGGGTCCCATTACTATTCAAATCTAAATGCCAAGCCCTTATAATGAGAGTAGGACTTGGTACCTTCTTCTGGAAGCACATTGATTGTGTGGAACCATAAAATATATCCATACTGAATACTCAGGCATTTCAGTTGTAGGAATCCACCATATTAACTCAAAATGGATTGGGGGAAACCCAAAGTGTAAACATGTACTCAAAACTGAAAAGCCTCTAAATGCCCAACATCAAGGGACCTTAGTAACTCTTGAAACATTTTAATCAATACCACAGTATTATAGAGAACTACATACTGACCTGTGAACACCTGGCATCAGAATCTGCAGGAAACAAACCAGAATGATAACGGCCATGTGAAAGCTGCAGTAGTATTGAGTGCTCAGCTTTCCTTTCCAACTACAGTTCTCTCTCTCTCTCTCTCATATATATATATATATATATATATATATATATATATACATATACAGATATATATATATATATCCACTTGTTTAATTGGAGGATTAAAAATCGGCTGAAAGTAGATCCCGTTTTCTCCTTTTTTACTTTGACTGTTCGCGTCTTTCTTGCATATTCACAGACTTCTGGAGCAGTAGCTCTCACTCTTCCTAATGCTGCAGCCCTTTAACATAGTTCCTCATGTTGTGCTGACCCAACCATAAAATGGCTTTTGTTGCTAATTCATAACTGCAATTTTGCTACTGTTACAAATCGTTATATAAATGTCTGACATGCAGGATGGTCTTGGGCATCCTCTGTGAAAGGTTGGCTGACCCTCAGAAATCTTGCAGTTGGAAGACCCTTGACAGGGTCCCTCTGTTATGAGGCTCTGGCTGTCCTGGAACTCACAATGCAGACCAGGCTGTCCCGGAACTCACATAGATCCTCCTGGCCCGCTTCCTGAGTGCTGGGAGTAAAGGTGTGTGCACCATCGCGCTTGTCCACTCCCAGCGTTCTGAAGGAAGGCTTCCTTTAGTTCCGTGTGTAGTGTCCTCTATTGGACTGTCCCTAAAAGCTTTTCATTTTGTTATTATTATTATTTTTAACATACTGGAACCCCCCGAAGCACTTATTTTTTTCCCCCACAACCAGGTCCAATGTAATACTAACGGTTAGTATCCAAGGCAAGCTCCATGTCTCACGATATCCACAAGGGCCCTGCAGTGTCCTTTTCAAAGCTAAGCTTTGCAGCCACTGCACATGGCTGTGTAACTTGTCCTCACAAGGGCTTTGTGTTGTGTGTGTGTATGTATGTGCATGCATGAGTGTGTGTGTGTCCATGCACACAGGTATGTGCACACGTATGTATAAGGTCACCTGGGCTGTCCTTCCCTACACATTTTCCATGTTCTTTTGAGACAAATCTCTTCTGGGTCTGGAACTTGACAGGTAGGTTGGACTGACTGGCTAGCCAGCCCCAGGACCGTCTGTTTCCGCTGCCCTGGTGTAGGGCTTACACGCTAGTGCCTGGCTGTTCCAAAAGTGTGGATTCTAGGGATTGAACACCTCACTGTCTTCCCAGCCCTACAAGAGGCTTTGAAAAGGAATTTAAGAAGCACGGGTTTTGGCGGGATTTGAGGGGGCTCTGGTTACAGGATGGCCACTTGGTGGCAGTCAGCCTCTGCTTCAGCAGTCAGGCTCCGAGCTGCTGGGCACTCAGGCATGGCTGCTCTGTGGGCGTCCTCCCAGCCTCAGGCTTGCTCCTCAGCATTCCTCCGAAATGAGGACAGGTGTAGCCTTGTCTTCTTTTCTCAGATACAGAATTATATGGACTGGTATTAGGTGCTGTGACCTCGCAGAAGCAGCTGCTTTGGAGAGTGAGGTTCTGAAATGCCCGCCCCAGAGGACGGTTCTTTTGAGTGTCTGTCTTCTTCTGTGGTTCCTGCATCCAGTCTGGATAAGCCCTGCGGAAGGAGAAGGAGGCTGGGTGGCTGCGTGCCAGTCAAGAGCAAACACCAGCTGTTTAGAGAAATAACTTCTGATTTCCTTTTAAGTATCTATTAGGAACTTCCTTTAACTTCTGTCTCTTTAGAGGGTCAGTGACACACGGGCGTGCATCTGTGCGTGCACTTGTGACGGTGCGCTGTACAGAGGGAGGTCAGAGGACGCTGGCAAGCTCAGTGCTCCGCGCATGGGGGTCCTGGCGTGGAACTCAGGAAGTCGAGCCTTGGCAGCAAGCGCCTTTCCCTTTCCCACTGCCCTGTCATGCTGGCCCCCGAAATGTAATTTCACATTAATTGTAAGTGGCTAGATTAGGTGCTGGATTATTCTAACTGAAAAAGTTGAGTTTGGTCGCTAAGAACCCACAAACAGATTTAGTGACAGTGATAGCCGCTGGTTGTTACAACATGCAGGTCCAGCCCAGAGTTTGTCACCGACTGGTTTTAAAGTTGGATTAGGCCCCAACCTCCAGCTGTGATTTCTAATTTGAAAAGGATTAGACAGACTTATCACAGGGTCTTTTTCTTTCTTCTACAAAACTGTAACTGTAAACTAATAAGTTTCCCCAGTACATCCCTGGGAAATCAACTAGACAGGTAATGTGGAGGGCAGTGGTTTCCTTAGAATAGATGTCAGCATCAGAACTTTCTGAAGGCTGTACATTTGAAAGAAACCTTAGTTCTGAAGTCAGAAAGGAAGCCAGCCATTTCTTCTGTGCTTCCAGAGTCAAGCTTCAGGTCATTACAGGGCCCCGGGAGGCAGCCTGGAGGTCCATCTTACCACAGAGAATGTCGCTGTGTCCCAGGGACCGTGGCTCTGTAAGGAGAAGCAGACAGGGGTGGGGGGCAGGAAGTTTAGTCTCAGCCATGCCATCAGTTGCTTTGAATTCTCTCAGACTTGCTCACTCTGAGGCAGTTGCCTGCTGCACATGGTGGGCCTGGAGGATGCAAGGGCTGTTTGTGATGGTAGCAACTGCATGTCGGGTGTTAATTACTAGGGAGGGAGAGACATTTTACTCACTGGTGTAACTGATAAACTGCCCATGATCCTGTGATTATCTGACCCATGACTTACAAACTGCTCCCATTAGACCCAGAGTCACATGAGCATACATACAAAGGCAGGAAAGTAGGGGACTAGGTGGGAGTAGGAGCCATCTGTGTGGCAGGGTACAATGGAGAGTAATTGAATGGAGACATGATTGAAATGCATATATGTGTGGAAATCTAACAATGTCACTAAACACTTTATTTAAAAGTGTTTTATCTCATGTGTATTGATGTCTTGCCTGCATGTATCTATGCAGACTTCAAACAGACCTGTTGCCTGCAGAGGTCCAGAAGGGGGGGGCTGGTCCCTAGAACGGAAGTTACAGATGGCTGTGAGCCACCGCGTGGGTGCTGGGTTCCCTGCAACTGTGTCAAGAGCTCTTAGCTGCGGAGCCACCCTCCGTGTCATCATGTGTGATTTACATAAGCTCACACAACATTAGTAATGTGTGCTAATCTTGATATTAAAGCAATCTGTGACTGGATGGAAAGTGTTGAAAATGACACTCCACACTGACAGAAACTTTGTGACTAAAATGAGCCTTTTGTGGTGAGTAGAGCCAAGTCTCTGAGTTTCCTCCAGATCCACAAGTTGAAGCCCCTGGGGGTGGGCCTAGGAGGCCAGGCCCTTAGGTCACAAAGAAAGAGATTTCATGAGATTAGTACCCTCATAAAAGAAGTTCAGCAGTTTGCCTTTTCTACCCTGTGACGACATGCAAGAAGGAGCCATCTGTAAGCAAGAAAGCAGAACTTCCTAGACTCTGAATCTGTCTTGTTATTGGTCCTCCCTACCTCCACAACTATGAGAAATAAAGATGTTTATAATTAACTTTATATTTTCATAGTAATCTGACTAAGATAACGGTCAAAGATGAACAGCAGGAACAAGGCAAGGATTTATTGTTACTTCCTAACACTGCGCTGAAGTCTCAGACAGAGTGATAAGGCCTGAAAAGGGAATTAAAGCTATGCACACTGACAAGAAGAAATAAAGTTGTCCTTATCCACAAATGACTGTGAAATACAGAGAATCCCAGGTAATGTACAAAAAAAAAAAAAAAGATAATAAAGAAAAACTCACCAACAGTCAGCAAGGTTTCCAAGCACAAGGCAGATATGCCATGATTGTTGATGGGATTAAGCTCAGGCTGCCAGGCTTAGTGGCAGGTGCTTTTACCCACAAGGCCATGGTGCCTGACCAGGGTAATTGACTACCAATAGTAACCGCCTGCACAAGGGGCTGGGAATTAAAAGAGACAGAGAACACGAAGAAGTGACACCAAGACAGTATTCTGATCAAGGCGCCATCTTTATTACAGAGTAAACCACTTATATAGGTTTCCAAGTAAACATATCCAAGCAAAACAGGAAAATTAACCAAGCAAAACAGGAGATTTAACTGAGCAAAACAGGAGGTTTAACTGAGCAAAACAGGAGGTTTAACTGAGCAAAACAGGAGGTTTAATTGAGCAAAACAGGAGGTGTCTGCTGAAAACAACAAGAATAGGGAGCCAGCATGACTTGCACGCAGGTGACCATCTCAGGTCTTATGGAGTGGCTACCTCAGGTAATCTTTGCAATATGTGGTGCTATAATAACTGGACACCAGCAGTCACAGAACTAGAAATTTCAACACACCCTCAGGCAAAAATGAACTAAAAATGGATAATAGAGATAAAGTGTGACACTTCAGAAGGTTTAGAAGGAAACACACAAAGACCTTCCCTATCTGGGATTAGGTGAAGAATTCTTACACGTGAAATTAAAAGTTCAAGAAGGAAGTGAAAAGTGAAAGATACAGAAGTAGATTTAACAGAAATTTAAATTTTTGTGCATGAAAGGATCCCTGTCAAGAAAGTGAAAAGACAGCCCACAAAATGTTTATTTTGGGAGAAAATGATCACAAATTAGGTATGTGATAAAAGCCTTACCTTCAAAATCCTTGAAGAATTTTTCCAGTGCAATAAAGAAAGATAGATAAGCCAGTTAAACAAGAAGCAAAGGATGTAAGCAGACACCTCATGGGGAAACAAATATGGACAGCCAAGTGCTCAGAGAAGATGGTCACTAGCCACATTCTGGTAAAGCCCCAGGGGCATGCTATTTTTAGGTCAGCCAGGCTAAGGGGACGACAATGTGCTCCGGGAGGGGAGGAATCAGCGCCCACTCCACAGAACTCGCAGAACATTTTCAGTGGGAGTTACTCTGAAGACGGTTTTGTATCTCCTCAAAAAGCTACACCCGGCAATTCCATTTCTAGATGCTTACACCAGAAAAATAGAAGCACATTTGCACCAAAAATGTTGCCATGAAGCACTGTCCATAGCCCGACAGTGGAAACAGTCCAGTGTCCGATAATGGATGGATAAAGAATGTGGAATGTGTTGGCCATAGTCACGAACAAGGTGTCCTAGAAAATGTGCTGAGCGTGAGAAACCAGCCACACACTGTATACTTCAATATATAAAATGTGCAGACTAGACCAAACCACAGGGACAGAAAGATGAGTGTCGGAGGCTGCAGAGAGCAGAAGGGAGAGCTGGGGATGAACATCCCAACGAAGCGGCTTTACACGACACGAGTCCACCACCAATGCTGGGAGCATGCGTGGCACATGTTTGCCGTGCCAAGGGCTTTGGGGTCCGCTAGGCTCTGAGGAGCAAATAACGGAAGTCATGGAAAATTCTGTTAAAGGTTTCTGTGATCCAGCCCACAGCCGTCCCCCTCCTGCTGCTTGCTGCGCTGTTGAGCAAACAGGAAGGCTGTTGGTTAGGGACAGCATTCAGCACACAGACAGTCGGACATCAGGCAGGCGTAGAAGGACACACAGCAGCCATACTGCAGACAACTGACCATTGTAAGCTACAGACAGGGAGAGAAGTTGAGGATTCAAACTTGGACTGGCTCTTGGTCAGATTAAGCCCAGGGGACTGTGATGAATGTTCTTTCGTGATGCCCCATGATGTGTTCTGGGGTCTCTGACGGTAGCTTTAACTTTTTTTTTTCAGAGGCAGGGTTTCTCTGTGTAACCTGGGCTGTCTTGGACTCGTTTTGTAGACCAGGCAGACCTCAAACTCACAGCGATCCTCCTGCCTCTACTAACTTTAACTTTTTTTAACCACTGTGTTTTGATGCCTCATGAGAAGACTCTGAATTTAATAGATGTACATCAAGACCCCTTACAAAGTCCTACAGAATGAGGGGACCCTGCTGTCTGTGACAGTGTAGTTAGTGTGCGCTAACCTTCACTAAGAGGGGCTGAATCCACATAAAGTGACTGCTGATGTCTGAGCATGTCCTGGCGAGGGTCCGGTTACTCAAACACCTGTTGAGGCTGACCAAGAAGCTAAGATGCTTCTCTTAAGAGGTGCCGGGGTGAGCTGTGTACTCTCTCCAGTGACCTGCCCAACAGATCACTGTTGCCAGAATGGGAGTCCAGGCACTCCTCTGGTCTCCGTGGAGACCAAGCAGAGGCCGTCTTCCTCCCTCCTGGTCCATCGATGGCCCTGTTGCTGGGCAGACTTTGCAGAGGAGCCATTTGAAAGTACTGAAACCTGGCAAGCTGCAGGCTGGACCAGTTCCATCCAATAGGGAGCACATGGCTGAGGCACACGTTCAAGGAGCCGCTGAAAAGCACCCGGGTTGCCTCTGTAGACCAAGGAGTCTCAAGCACAGGCTGTGATGACCCCAATTACCCACATGATTGCTTCCGACAGCTCCCAGTATGCCCTGCTCCCCAATAATGACTCTGCTTCTCTTGCGCTTCTGCAATCCATATCAGCAATTTTCAGCGAGAGTCGGAGAATAGCCCGGGTTACACAGCGAGATCCTATTACAACCCCTCACCCCAGCCAACCAACCAACTAAACAGACCACTAACCAGACGGTTGCCAGCTGCTAGCTAGCAGGGAGAGCCGGTGTCTCCAGCACTAATGTGTCCTTCTCTGGGAATTGTTCCTTAGAAATGGTGGGGGTGGTGTTGAGGAGACAGTAAGAAGCCTTTCTCACCCCTCCACCTCTCTTCTGTGTTAAAAAGTGAGGACAAGGAGAAGGAAGAGAAAGGAGGAAGAAGAGCAGAGGAGGAGGAAAGGGGGAGGAGAAGGGGAAAAAGGGAGATGGAGAGGAAGAGGGGAGAGGAGGAGGAGGAAAAAGGAAGAGGGAAAGAAATATGTAGGGGTGACAGGTATCATTAAAGAAAGAATTTAGTGATTATTTAATATTCTTACTTTGTCATGTAAGGACATTAATGAAGCCACTTAGATCGTTTACCTTACTTATCACTTCCTAACAGAATGGACACTGTAGTAGCTAGCACTAAACTGAAACTGCATAAATTAGCTTTATGAAGAATTCATGCCACTGTCTTCCAATCTCCATTTGGATGCAGAACCCAGTCAAGGACCAACAATTCACAGCCAGCCACTCCTTCAGACAACATTTGGGCAGAAGGCTGGCCTTCTCATTTTACAGATCACAGTGTTGCCATAGGCCAAATCCCAGTTAGTTTCCAAGGTGACTGGCAGACTGGTGTCTTTTGGAGCACATTTGCTGACCTAAGTTTCTGATCACATGAAAACTCTGCCTGTTGATGTTAACCTTGACAAAAAGTAGGCCTGTGCTTTTTGTTTTTAAATAATTTATTTAATTTTATTTACTGTGCATTGGTGTGAGTGTGTCAGAGCCCCTTGGAACTGGACTTATAGAGTTGTGAGCTGCCCTGTGGGTACTGGGATTGAACCCAGGTCCTCTGGAAGAGCAGACAGTGCTCTGAGCCACCGAGCCATCTCTCAGGCCCCCTAGCCCATTCTTAATTCACTGTTTTCTCCAGCAGCAGCAGAGGCTGACACGCTGACAGAGAATGGACTGTACATGCTCAAGAAAGAAACACCAGAGCTGCCTCTTCACAGAGGTCCCCATTTATAACTCTTCATTTTATATTCATGTCTTTAGGACATTTCCTCTTCAGTGGAGGACAGCAGAGAATGACCCTGCTTCCCACATCTCGTTTCTGCTGTCTTGGAGCCCCGTGGCAGGAGTCACTCTCCTTATCAGTCTGTGACCGTTTTCAGGTTTCCCTTTTCCCTGTGTTTATGGCAGCTCTCTGCATTCCGTTACTCGTTACTCGAAATCCTATTCCAAGTCCCAACTTCTGTCTTTGTAAATTTGACTTCCTCCTTGTTCTAACCTACACATGTTCTTATTAGTTTATATTTTCCTTCCTTTCTTGTTTTAAAGATTTATTTTAGCTGTGTGTGTGTGTGTATGTGTGTGCAGTGCACATGAGTGCAGGGGCCAGAAGGTGAGTGGCATAAGATCCCTGGCCCTGGAGTCACAGGAGGTTGGTAGCTGCCAGATCTGGGCTGTTACACTCCAGCCCTGACTTCTCTTTAACACTGAAGTGAGTGAAGTGGGCTTGTAATCAGAGTATGTTCCTTATTCTGATGTTTCTTGGCGTTTCAACTTTTTCAACTGTAAGGCAGTTTAGTGATTTGAAGTATAGCTAAATCATGAGGAAAAGACTATGAAATTTTATGTTTCCGTAGATTAAAATGAGGACCTCAGTTTATGGCTCGAGCATGCCGTATGCCTGCCTGTTCACAAGGAACACCTCAAAATGGCCCTTGTCTCCAGGGCGACAGATCATTCTCATATATTTTGCCAATAAAAGTGTTGGCCCTGGGACCATAGAGTGAGATCTTGGGTCATTTTCTGTGGCCATAACAGAATACAACAGACTGGGTGATATATCAAGAAAATACCTTCCCACAATTCCAGAGGACCAGCATGGGGCCAGCACCTGTTCACCCTCTCTGTTTTCTCCTGTGGCAGCAGGCTCTGTATCCTGTCTCTCTTCCTTGCCTGGCAAAGTTATGGAGCTCACTATGACCTCATCCAACCCTGATTGTTTTGTACCCGGCCCCAGAGTTTGACTAATCTGTGAATTTGGGGCCTAAGTTTCAGAGCATGGAACCTGGAGCCTCAGCTGGTGGAAGTGTCACAGACGCGGGGTCCCACACATGTGGGGTAGGGTGTCTCTCTTAGTTAAGCCTCCACAGGGATGCCAGCACAGAGCCCACAGTGTCTTCCAGGGGGTTCTAGCTAGGCTGACAATGACGAGCAGACGTCACAGGTGAATGGCTTACCCTACAGTTCACGCTCACTGTAATCTGCCGACTCACTATCTGATCATGAACCGGAACCTCTAACACCACAGAAGCGAGGTCCTGTCTGGGCTTTGTTGTCTCATTAATAAAAGAATTTAAGAACACACTAGAGAGATGGCTCAGCAGTTAAGGGTGCTTGCTGCTCTTCCAGAAGAGCAGAGTTCAGTTCCCAGAAGCTACACTGGTGCCTCACAACTGCCTGTCACTGCAGCTGTGGGGGTTTAGAGCCTGCTGGTCCCCCTTGAATGTATTCACCCATACACAGACATATGCATACACACCAAGTTTTTTAAAAAGATCTAAACAGAGGCTCAAGGACAAGTTTTTTTTTTTTTTTTTTTAAATCGGAGTCTAAAAGAACCCCTATCCTCAGCCAGGCAAGCTGTAAATCCCAGGAACTGCTTGGAGGAGAGAAGGAAAAGAGCCATGTTTTCTAAGCCAGTTAGACACGTGGCTGATAAGCTGCTGTAGGGCAGGAAGGGAGATATAACGACTGTGTGGAAACCCAACATCTCAGAGGTTCTGGCCAGCACCCAAAAGAACAAGAAATGAGAAAATGGAAATGTTATGCCTTTCTGGCTCGGGCCTCAGACTGGTCAGCAGAGCCAGCAGAGCCTCCTTGATTACATTGCTTGTAGGGACTGTGCTGGGGAGGGGAGAGGTATGGAACTCTGGGATGGAAAGTACAGAATCTCATTTAAGAAAACATATTTCTTCTATCTCTTTAGCATAGCCAAGAGGAGCCTGCCTCCTGAGGGTGATCCCTGGCCAGGGGTTCAATTTTCTCGACCAGAAGAACTTTTTTCTTTATTGGGTCTCGACTGTTGCTATTACAAACTGAAGGGTTGGACAGATCAAATTGACCTGTAGCCATGTCTGTGGGGATGTTCTTGATTGCTGACTGACACAGGAGGGCCCAGCCCTGTGGGCGGCATTATTTGCTGGGCAGGTGTTCCATGAACAGGTGAGCAACTGAGCAAACATCTTCCCTACATGGTTCCTGCTCTGGCTTCTACCAGTGATGGACCTCAACCTGGGAACTGAAACAAACCCTTTGTCCCCAGGTTGCTTTTGGTCAGAATTTCTTATTGCAGCAGATGAAAATAGAACAAAAGTGACACTGGTATATTCCTGTGCCTGGGATACTGGGTGGGAATTTCCGTTTTTGGCTTGGGAGGTCACAGGGAAGCATCCTCCAGAGCCTTAAGTGGCTGACCTTTCCTCTCAGCATCCTTGCTCCAGCCTCCACTGGAGGGTAAGACATACATTTATTAAATACTTAATAGGAGAGCAGCAGCCCTTTTCAGGCCACACATGAGTCTCAGCTTCCAGACCAGGTGTCTTGAACTCCTCATTACCCCCCTTTCTTCCCCATAGCTCAGCTTCCAGAGCTGGGCATGCAGCCAAGGAAGCAGGAAGAATGCAGCTTAGTAGGCAAATGCATGAACTAGACCACAATGCCATGCAGATTAAAGAACCCAAATCTAAGCAGCTAGATTATGTCACAGCTAAATGTTGTGCTTTAGAGCTAACCTGTCTGGTGAGTACAGGCCACACCTGTCTCGAATGCAGAGCTATGGAGGACACCACAACCCTTTCTGTATTCCCAAAGTGACACGACAAAGCTGAGTTGGAAGAAATTGCTACTTGGGAGTCTCCACCATGCCTGGAACTCATTGCCTGATTTGGCTCCAAACTTTACTGACAAAATTTAAACGAGAAAGTAGACCCCTGGCAGCCCCAAAACACACCTGGGCGCTCCAGGTTATTTTAGACGATTCCAAACAGGCTCTTCTGAGCCCACACTTCTTTCTCCAGGAGGTTTCAGTGAACAACTAAAACCAGATTACTTATATTTCAAAACATTTTCATTTTTTCTATCATTTATTGACTATTACATAGAAAATTGTGTGTTCACATTGCAATCTAAAAATCAGTAAGGAAAACCCACCCCAAGCAACATAGTTTGCTTATTCAGTGAAATTCTAAATACTTTAAATCCAGGTTTCCTGAAGGCAACCAAATGTTCAGCACCGCTATTCAAACCTTTTCCAACAGCCCAGTGCTAATTCCTGGCTTACTTCAAGCCACATGAAAGAAACAATAAATCCATAAAGTTTCCATTTTAATGGTTAAAAGAGGAGATAAAGACTCTTGTGTGGCAGCTTCTGCGAAGGCTGCTTTTATGATGGACTTGATTCCTGGTATCCAACTGTTTTTGTGCAAAACAAAATCTGTAATCAAAACATATTGTATCTCTTTGGGCAAAGTCCAGTGTCTGAGTGCAGAGGCACCTGGCAGTAAAAGTAACAGAATATCTTACATCTGAAGGTGCTTAAGAAGCTCTGTGTAGGGCTGGAGGGTAGCTCAGTTGATAGAGTGCTTGACCAGCTTGCAGAAAGTTTAGGGTTCAACTCTCCATGCTGTGCTGCTTAAGGTCGGCATGATGGGAGGATCAGAAGTTCAAGGTCATTCTCATCTACAGAGTGAGTCTGAGGCCAGCCTGGAGACCAACCCTGTGCAAATAAATAAAGATCGCCACTGGAAAGAACAGCTCCCTTCTGCCGTAGTAAGCCTGAGGATGGTTTACCTCTTCACCTACCAGGGACTATACCTGATTCATAACATGTAGCAATGGACATGTGACAATGGACAAAGCAAAAGAACCATGTGTGACGTCAAGACATAGAACATGCCCGAGAAAGAGGCTTCATGAGTGAGTATCAATTTTTGAAAAGGTGGTTTTGAGGTGTGTGTGTGTGTGTGTGTTTCCATGTAGGGAATGTGCACACAAACACAGTTGGCCACAGAAGCCAGAGGAGGGTTTGTTAGGAGGAGGAGCTCGATGGAGCTGAAATGATGGCTCAGTGGCTTAAGAGAAGTCATTGCTGTTGTGGAAGACACAGGTTCAATTCCCAGCACCCACATGGTCCCTCACAATCATCCAAAACTTTAGTTCCAGGGCATCTGATGCCCTCTTCTGACCTTCATAGGTACCGTGCACATATGTAGGCTAAAGGCTTATACACATAAAGGCAAATAAATAAATCTTTAAAGAATACTTTAAAAATCACTAAAAAAATACTTGAAAAAATAAAGAGCAGGACACAGTGGCACATGCCTGTAATCCCAGTGCTCAGGGAGGCAGAGGCAGGGGGATATCTGTGAGTTCAAGGCCAGCCTGATCTACAAATGGCTGTCCAGGACAGCCAAGGCTACACAGAGGAACCCTATCTCAAATAAACAAACAAACCAACACCAAACCAAAACAAAAAAGCTAAATAAAAAATGAAAAACAGAGGAGCTGGAGTCACAGACGTTGTGAGCACCTGGATGTGGGTGCTGGGAACTGGCCTTGAGTCCTCTGTAAGAGCAGCAAGCGCTCCTAACCACTACTCCATACTGCCAGGCCCCCTGAAAAGGTGTCAAACTAAGTGTTAAAATGTATTAAGAAAGGAAAACTTTGAAAACATGATGAAGAGGCAACGAGAACTGAACACACTGTGAGGTATTTTCCGTCAAGATGGGAGAGTCAGACATGCTGCACTGAAAACAAAGGCAAGGAGAAAAGTGATTTCCTAGCAGCACTGAGGTGGCATTGAGACATCTCTCTCTCTTTCACACACACACACACACACACACACACAGAGAGAGAGAGAGAGAGAGAGAGAAAGAGAGAGAGAGAATGAAAAGGAAATGAAAGAGAAAGAAACAAAGAGCCTTCCTCCTGTCAAATTAGGTTTGTAGCTTTTTTGGTTTAGTATCTGTATACATGGATCTGAGTCCACGGGGCAAATTTACTTGTGACTAGAGGAAATGCAGTAGTGTTGAATGACTGGAATTTTCCAGTGCTCCCGGAAGGCTGATTTACGAAATAGCCCTGTCATTGGGGCGCTGTGAATCCCAGATCCTGGCGTCCTGATGTCCGGATTTCCCATAAACTAGCTGGCTGCTTCGGGAAGCGTGTCCTTCACAAACACTACTGCTCGGCGGCATTTGGAGCCAGATGGGCTGTAACTCTGAAATTAAGTCTTGAATAAAATGCAGTTGGAAGTACAAATATTTGTTAGCAAACAAGCATGGGGCGAGGTTTCCACCATCTGGCGGTGCCAGCTCAGAGTCCCCGCTGACTAACACCTGCTCTCCCTCACCTTGCACAGACGGCTGTGTGAGAACAGTTGTGTGGCTCTGGTGAGCAGTGGTTCCTTCAGCCACCCTGAGCTCAGAGCCTTTGGGAAGGTGGGGACCAGGTCGGTTCAGCCCTCCTAGGCTGGTGGGCTGACGGGCCAATGTGGCAGCCTTCTTCCATCCCGGGGTGAGGGTACTGGCCTTTCCAGATGACCCCAGCCTGGCTACTCCCCAGTTACCTGTATGAAACTAACCCCAGCACTCTCCACCCTGGAGAAACTTCTGGCATGGGGATTTTGACGGCAGTTTGGAAGTTCGATGGCAGCCCTCAGGGGCATGGACTCCAGGAACGCAGTGAGTGTCATCATCAGCTGTAGGTGTGACTTCAGTTTAACACACGTGGGTGCGAGTTGGAGTTGGCATTCTGAAGATTTGTCCTTTTTTGTTTACTTCTGTGCCTTGTTTTTTTTCCCTTCCGAGCCGTCTGTCAGGTCTTGTGGCTTCCGGTCTGAGGCTTGCTGTTGACCTTGAAGCTCAGAGAAGCAGGGTACAGAGTCACAGGCGCCGCCGCTTTGGTTTCTCGTGGGAGGGTACTGTCGGGTCACACTCTGTCATCTTTCTGGTGAAGTGCCATCTGCACACGCCTCTGTGGGTCTGGCAGTGTGTTTACTCCATTCATGAAGTATTTACCGAGACGAAGACAGTGCAGCTCTAGCCGTGGCCTTTGCTGCTGGCGCAGCACAAGTGTTCTGCTGGAGAAGAGATGCAAGGACCCTCGGGCCCTGTGAGTGCTCAGTAACTTTAGAATAGAAAATGTCTAGAGAAATCCTTATGTAGGTGGTGGTGGAAAAGACACAATTTGGTGTAGATTCGCTTGCTGCCTCCTCCACCTTCCCTTCTTTTTACAGATTTATTGGTGTGTGTGTGTGTGTGTGTGTGTACACATGCACACTTGCTTGCTTGGCTGTGCAGTACCCATGGAGGGCAGAAGAGGGCGATCCATGTCTTGGACCTGGAGTGTCAGGTGGTTGTGAGAGCCCTGGGTGCTGGGAGCGGAGTGCAGGGTTGTGTGGCACCTGCCCCGTGTGCAGAGCGGACTCCCTAGCGAGGGCTGTGGGTGTTCTTGAGAAAGGAGACTGACAGTGATCATGTCTGCAAGGACCCATGGCCTGTCTGTGTGCTTGCCTGTCCATACTTCCCAGAGGGCTGACACAAGTCCAGTGTCATGTAAACTCTGTGATGCATCAGCTCACCTGCATGGAGGACACCTGTCTTAGGAAATCACAGTTCTGGGTGTGTCTATGCAGACTCCTCTGGAGAAGTCACATGGTAGCTCTGCCCCAGGTCCGTAAGGAGAACTGAACAGAAGATCAGAGTGTGGTGGAGCTGTGCAGGGTAGGAGCTGGCTAGAGGGAGAGGCTGATGAGGAATGACCTTTGAGGCTACTTCTTCCTCGATGGCTCCCCTCTGCTCCCTGTCTGCTGGGAGGTATCAAGCCTCTCCTCCGTCCTTTCCAACAGCTGTGATGACTAGGCCTGAGTCAACAGAGCCAGGAAACATGGACCGAACCTTCTGAGGCACCAGCCGAAGAAAATTCTTGATTTGTGTTTGTGTCAGGCGCTGTGTCACCGTAATGTACACACCCTCAGCCTGCTATGCAAGGCTACACTTGACCCTGAGAAATGTTGGTAAGAAATGATTTATCTGAATGAGGTTTGAAAGGAAAGTGTCTTCTGGCTGAGGAGGTGCTCATTTGGGGAAGTGCCGCCTTGCAGGCATGCGGGCCATGGAGCTCCCCAGTACCCATGTGAAGAACTGGGCACAGAGCTTCACATCTGCAATCCCTGGCCTGTGGAGGCAGAGACAGGAGCCCTGAGCTCACTGGCCAGACAGTCTACAAGAACGGATGAGCTCTGGGTTCAGCGGGACACCCTGGCTCAAACAAAACAAACAAACCAAACCAAAACAAATCAAAAAAATGGTGAGCAAGTGAGGAAGACTCTAGGTGCCTTTCCTTGCCAGGGGCCTTAGGCAGGGTCTTCAGGGCTCCAGGGAACCACTGATGTCTACCCAGGACACTGAATATGTGCTGGCTGGCTTTATGCCAACCTGACACAAGCTAGAGTTTTCTGAGCAGGGAGAGCCACAGCTGAGAAAATGCCAGTCTGTGGGTGTTGCAGTGACTGATGCCTAGTGTGAGAGGGCCCGGTCCAGTGTGCAGGGCCACCCCTGGGCAGGTGGGCGTGGGCCTGGGCTGTAAAGAAAGCAGGCTGAACAGGCCCTGGAGCCAGGCAGGAAGCCGCTCCTGCTCTGAGTTCCTGCCACGATTTTTCTCGGAAGTGTGAGGTGAAGTAAACTCTTTCTATTTCAAGCTGCCTTTAGTCACAGTGTTTAGCTCAGGAGCTTTGTGAAGATGGAGACTGGCACTAGGTGGTAGAGTGTCGCTGTGACAGACCTGACTGTGCTTTCAGTCTACTTTATTATTATTATTACTATTATTATTTACAAATTATTCACTTTGTTTCCTGGCTGTAGCTCCCTCCCTCATCTCCTCCCAGTCCCACCCTCTTCTTCTCCCCCTTCTTCCCCTATGCCTCTCCCCTAGTCCACTGATGGGGGAGGACCTCCTCCACTTCTGTCTGACCCTAGCCTATCAGGTCTCATCAGGACTGCCTGGATCCTTTTTCTCTGTGGCCTAGTAGGCTACCTCACCAAGAGGAGGTGATCAAGGAGCAGGCAATCAAGTTCATGCTAATGACTGCCCCTGTTCCCCTTACTAGGAAATCCACACGGAGACTGAACTGCCACGGGCTACATCTGAGCAGGGGGTCTAGGTCCTCTCCATGCATGGTCCTTGGTTGATTCATCAGTCTCTGCAGGATCCCCTGAACCCAGATCTATCTATCTATCTATCTATCTATCTATCTATCTATCTTGGCTCTGTTGTTTTCCTTGTGGAACTCCTGTTCCCTCCAGGTCTTTCTATCTCCCTCTTCTTCCATAAGATTCCCTGCACTCTGCCCAAAGTTTAGTTATGAGTCTCAACATCTGCTTCTAGACCCTGTTGGGTAGAGTCTTTCAGAGGTCCTCTGTGGAAGGCTCCTGTCCTGTTTCTTGTCTTCTTCCACTTCCATTGTCTATTGCATTTGTCCTTCTGAATGGATTAAGCATCTTCCCTTGTTGTTTAGCTTCTTTAGGACTATAATTTTAGTATGATTATCCTATATTATATGGCTAATATCCACTTATAATTGAGTATATACCATGTGTGTCTTTTTGCTTCTGGGATACTTCACTCAGGATGATCTTTTCTAGTTCCATCCATTTGCCTGCAAATTTTATGATTTCCTTGTTTGTTTTTTTAAAATTTTTTTAAATTTTTTATTAATTACAGTTTATTCACTTTGTATCCCTACTGTAGCTCCCTCCCTTCTCCCCTCCCAATCCCGTGTTCCCTCCCCGATTTCCTTGTTCTTAATAGTTGAATAGTATTCCATTGTGTACCACAATTTCTGTATCTATTCCTCTGTTGAGAGACATTTAGGCTGTTTCTAGGTTCTGGCTATTATGAATAGAGCTGCTATGATCATGGTTGAACAAATGTCCTTGTTGTATGTTTGAGCATCTTTCGGATATATGCCCAAGAGTGGTATACTAGATCTTGAGGAAGTACTATTCCTAATTTTCTGAGAAAGCACCAGACTGATTTCCAAAGTGGTTGTACAAGTTTACATTCCCATCAGCAATGGAGGAAGGTTCCTCTTTCTCCACAACCTTTCCAGCATGTGTTGTTACTTGAGTTTTTGATCTTAGCCATTCTGATGGGTGTAAGGTGAAATCTCAGGGTCATTTTGATTTACATCTCTCTGATGGCTAAGGATGGTGAGCATCTCTTTAGGTGTTTCTCTGCCATTTGATATTCCTCTATTGAGAAATCTCTGTTTAGCTCTGTACCCCATTTTTTTAATTTGATTGCTTGATTTGTTGCTGTTTAACTTCTTGAGTTCTTTATATATTCTGGATATTAGCCCTCTGTCAGATAAATGGTTGGTAATGATCCTTTCCCAGTCTGTAGGCAGTTGTTTTGTTTTGATGACAGTGTCCTTTGCTTTACAGAAGCTTTTCAGTTTCATGAGGTCCCATTTATTTACTGTTGCTTTTAGAGCCTGTGCTGTTGGTGTTATGTTCAGGAAGTTGTTTCCTGTGCCAATGAGTTCAAGGCTCTTCCCCACTTTTTCTTTTAACAGGTTTAGTGTGTCTGGTTTTATGTTGAGGTCTTTGATTCTCTTGGACTTTAATTTTGTGCGGGGGGGATAAATATGGATCTATTTGCATTTTTCTAAGTGTAGACATCCATTTAGGCCAGCACCATTTGTTGAAGATGCTATCTTTTTTCCATTATATGGTTTTGACTTCTTTGTCAAAAATCAAGTATCTATAGGTGTGTGGGTTTATTTCTGGGTCTTCAATTCTATTCCATTGATCCAACAGTCTGTTTCTATGCCAGTACCATGCTGTTTTTATCACTGCTTCTCTAAAGTACAGTTTGAGATCAGGGATGGAGATACCTCCAACAGATCTGTTATTGTACAGGATTGTTTTAGCTATTCTGGGTTTTTGTTTTTCTATATTGTTGGACTCCTGAGGTGGGGAGACCCTCCGTTTCTTGGGATAGACACCAGACCCCAATAACCCACAAAAACAGAGCTTGTTGCAAACAGCAAGAGGTGTTTTACTTAGTAGCCGGCATCCCGGGACTCTGCACACAGCTCCCATGCAAGGGGGTGGTACAGAGCCCTGAGCAGCAGACTCACAGAGTTTATAAAGGCAAAAACCGCAAAACAGGAGGGGGTCTAGGGGCAAGGGATTTTTCTAACGGGGCAGTCAGTGATTGGCTGTGCCCTGGTGTGGTGACTAGGGGATGGTTAGGGATTGTCTCTGTCCAGGAACAAAGAAGGGTGTTTAGGGCCAAGTTAAAATTTCCTACCCTTACAATATGAAATTGAGAATTGTTCTTTCAAGTTCTGTAAAGAATTGTGTTGGTAATATGATGGGAATTGCACTGAATCTGTAGATTGCTTTTGGTAGGATGGCCATTTTCACTTTGTTAAGCCTACTGATTCACAAGCATGGGAGATCATTCCATCTTCTGATTTCTTCTTCAATTTCTTTCTTCAGAGACTTGAAGTTTGTTTTTTTTTCCATAAAGGTCTTTCACTTGCTTTGTTACAGTCACACCAAGGTACTTTATGTTATTAGTGGCTATTGTGAAGGGTGTTGTTTCCCTAATTTCTTTCTCAGCCCTTTTGTCTTTTGTATACAGGAGAGCTTCTGATTTTTTTTTTTTTGAGTTAATTTTGTACCCAGCCAATTTGCTGAAGATGTTTATAAGCAGAAGGAGTTCTCTGGAAGAATTTTTGGGGTCACTCATGTATACTATCATATCATCTATGAATAGTGATACTTTGACTTCTTCCTTTCCAATTTGTATCCCCTTGATCTCCTTTGGTTGTCTTATTGTTCTAGCTGGGACTTCAAGTACTATGTTAAAGAGAAAGAGAGGGGGCATCCTTGCCTTGTCCCTGATTTCGGTGGGATTGATTTAAGTTTCTCTCCTTTTAGTTTGATGTTGGCTACAGGCTTGCTGTATATTGTCTTTACTATGTTTAGGTATGTGCCTTGTATCCCTGATCTCTCCAAGACTTTAAACATGAATGGGTGTTGGATTTTTTCAAATGCATTTTTAAGCTTCTAAGGAGATGATCATGTGATTTTTTTCTTTCAGTTTGTTCATATGGTGGATTACATTGACAGATTTCCATATATTGAACCACCCCTGCATGCCTGGGATGAAGCCTACTTGGTCATAGTGGATGATATCTTTGATGTGTTCTTGGATTTGGTTTGCGAGTATTTTTGCATCAATATTCATAAGTGAGATAGGTCTGAAGTTCTCTTTCTTTGTTGGGTCTTTGTGTGGTTTAGGTATCAAGGTGACTGTGGCCTCATAAAATGAGGTATGTTCCTTCTGTTTCTTTTTTTGTAGAAAAGTTTAAAGAGTATTGGTGTTAGCTCTTCCTTGAAGGTCTGATAGAATTCTGCATGGAAACTGTCCGGCCCTGGGCTTTTTTTTTTTTTTTCTATTTCTTTAGGGGATTTAGGACTATTTAATTTATTTACCTGATCTTGATTCAGCTTTGGTAAGTGGAATTGATCAAGAAAATTGTCCATTTCATTTAGATTTTCAAATTTTGTGGCATATAGGCTTTTGAAGTAAGACCTAATGATTGGTTGGATTTCCTCGGTGTCTGTAGTTAAGTCCCCCTTTTAATTTCTGATTCTCTTGATTTGGATAGTGTTCCTCTGCTTTTTAGTTAGTTTAGCTAAGGGTTTATCTTGTTGACTTTCTCAAAGAACCAGCTTTTGGTTTCCTTGATTCTTTGAATTGTTCTCTTAGTTTCTAATTTATTGATTTCAGCCCTGAGTTTGATTATTTCCATTTGTCTACTCCTCTTGGGGGTGTCTGCTTTTTATTTTTCCCTAGGGCTTTTAGTTGGGCCATTAAGTTGCTTGGATGAGATGTTTCAAAGTTCTTCATAGAAGGCACTTGGTGCTATGAACTTTCCTCTTAGCACTGCTTCCATCATGTCCCATAAGCTTGGGTAAGTTGTACCTTCATTTTCATTGAATTCTAGGAAGTCTTTAATTTCTTTTTTTATTTCTTCCCTGACCCAGCTGTCATTGAGTAGAGAATTGTTCATTTTCCAGTGTGTGTAAGCTTTTTCCTATTTCTGTTGTTGTTGGGGTCTAGTTTTAGACCATGGTGGTCTGATATGGTACAAGGGATTATTTCAGTCTTCTTGTATCTGCTGCAGTTTGCTTTGTGCCCAACTATATGGTCAATTTTGGAGAAGGTTCCATGAGGTGCAGAGAAGGTGGTGTACTCTTTTGTGTTGGGTGAGAAGTTCTGTAGACATCTATTAGGTCCATTTGATTTGAGACCTCCACCTTCGCGTATCCCCATGGATTCTCTTCTCACCTGAGAAACTCAGTTGTCGGGGTTTTGGGGTCCATAGTATGGTCTGCCAGTCACCCTTGCCTCACTGCCAAGCTACTGTTCAGATACCCTGTGTGGTTGGCACTGCCATCTTGGATCTCCCTCCTGTTTGTTTGTTTTTTATTTGAGATTGTGGTGGCATTTGAAGTTATGGCTGGAAAACTTGTTGAAGGTTCTGAGCTCAATATTCAGAGCTAAGAGAACTGATCTATGGATGCTTGGAAGATAAGGGGTTGAGAAAAATGGTCTGGCTTGTCAAGTTTCAGAAGGAAATTTGAGATGCCCTTAAAGACTCTATTCATCAGATGAATATTTTGAGAATCAACAATTCATGGTTCTGGTCATCTGGGGCTGAAAAAACAGCTATGATTAACAAGAGACCAGCATTGCTGCAATACAATTAATTGATGCTGGTCAGCTGGAACTGGGCAATTAGAGGAGATTAAGAAGAAATCAGAATTAGTTGGGTGGTGGAGGCACATGCCTTTAATTGAGCACTTGGGAGGCAGAGGCAGGCAGATCTCTGAGTTCAAGGCCAGCCTGGTCTACAGAGCAAGTTCCAGGACAGCCAGGGCTATACAGAGAAACCTGCCTTGAAGAAAGGGAGAGGGAAAGAGAGAGAGAAGGAGGAGAGGAGAACAGCATCACCGAGAGGGAATCTTCTGGGAAGTGTTTTCTTAGAATCAACACAACAGTTGTGCACAGAGATGGTCAAGGTGCACTCTATTCAAGCAGTTGAACTTGGTAACGTACAATGGGTTCCCATGTGGCTCTAGTTTTGAGGCATGAAGGGGTCATGGAAAGCAGCTGAGGCTTGTTGTAGTGAGAGGCCAGGAGGGAGCTTAGGTGAAGGTACAGCAGTGTAAGTCCCAGGATTAAGAGTCATGGTGAGAGAGACTGAGGTGCCATGTGGGTGGTGGGATTAGAATCCTTAAAGAGGTTTAAAGAATCCTTAAAGGTGTAGCCCAGTCACAGTGAACCCCAGCATTGTGGAGAGTTAAGTACCATCGGACAGCACCCAGGCACCCAGGACAGCTGCCGTTGTGGTGTGGAGCTGACCTAAGCCTGTGAGAGCTGCTGTATGTTCTGTGAATGGCAGGACCAGATACATGCAATTGTCAAGCCCTCTGGAGATCAGGAAATGAGTGAATCAGAGACACTGGACACCAGGTTATTTACACTTCTGGAGTTTGCTTTGCTTTGCTTTGGTTGTGACTATGCCCTGGTTCTTCCTTCTGGAATAAGAAGGTGTGTAACTCATTTCTGATTTAATGGGGTCCACAGTTGAGAGGGCCTGGTATTTCAGAGAGACTTTATGGATTTTAGAGAGCACTTTGGAGAGGGTTTGAAATTGGAGAGACTTTAAATGTTTTAAAGTGTTTGAATTTTTTAAAAATTATTTATTCATTTTACATCCTGCTCGTAGCCCCTCGCTTCTCTCTTCCTGGTCCCACTCTCCCTCTCTCTTCCCCCATCTCTCCTCCCCTATTCCTTAGAAAAGGGAGCCCTCCTTTTCTCTGGTTCATCGAGGGTTTGAATTTTTAAAGGCTGGACTACAGCCACGCTTAATGGTGCATGCCTATAGTCCCAGCACTCAGGAGGCAGAGGCAGGCAGATCCCTGAGTTTGAGGCCAGTCTGGTCTACAAAGTGAGCTCTAGGACAGCCAAGGCTTCACAGAGAAACCCTGTTTTAAAACAAAACAAGCACACAAACAAGACTGGAACTTTTAAAAGCTGGAATGTTTCATATTGTGGTATTAGTATTAACGACATCTTGGGGACAAATGAGAGAAAATGTGGAGTAGTGGTATGTTTGTGTGTCAGACTGACAAAGGGTAGTTCTGCTGGCTAGTTTTAGAACAACTTGTCACAACTAGAGTTTTTTGAAAAGAGGAAACCACAACTGAGAACATGATGGCCTGTAGGCAAGTCTGTGGTGTACTTGTTCCAGAGCAGGCAGGGCCACGCTGGGCAGATGGATCTGAGTTGCATGAAAAAGCAGATTAAGTTATATGGAATGAACTAGTAGGCAGCTGCTTTAGTTCTTGCCTTAGGTTCATGCTCTGAGTTCTGTCATGATGCCCTTCAGGAAGGAACTGATCTCTGGAAATGTAAGGCAAAACAAGCCCTTCCCAGGTTGTTACGACCTGCACTTTCTGGCAGACCTTCTGCCCTGTGCACTGGCCTCAGCTGCTGCTGTTCCTAATTAAACATCCCCAATTTCCGTAGGGCAGAACATGATGAGTCTCTTTAAACAAGTATTTCACATTCTGAATAGGAACAGGAAGACCTGAATGGCTCAAGAGCTATAAACAAATATTTTGAGCCTGTTAGCAGTTTTGAAAAATCCAGAAGTACACCAGGACTAAACGGTAAAACATTCCTTATTTAAGAGAAATAACCATGGCTTGAAAAAACAACTCTCTTCTAAATGAATTATTTTTTGGGACAATAAAAATTAAGAATACAAACCATAAAATCTGGCTGAGAGTCATAAAGAGTAAAACAAAGTTTTTATCAGCAACATTTAAGAAACAGCCAAGAAGGAAAGACATTGGTTGTCTCTCTCCCTTCCTCACAAGGACGACACAGGAGAGGATGCTCAGAAAACCTCCTGCTGCCAAGTACTTAGCAGACATTAATGAAGGTGAAAACAGCTGCTAAATTATCAAGTACTCTATGAAATTCTGCTGGCTGACTTAGCCAGCGTGGTGTTCCAGGCGTTAGAATGCTGTGCCTGAGCCTTAGGAGAGGAATTTGCACAGGGCTGAGCTTGGACAGGAGAATGGTGTCACCAGTGGCTTGCCTGTCAGCTGCTGGTAGAAAGGAAAGCTTTTACAGAGACACACTGTTTGCCTTTCGGATAACTGCAGAACGCAAAGTTGAATTTCTAGCATTCATTTTGTTTGGGCTTACCACTGATGGGTTTGGGAAATCTGTAACAGGTCTAACGACAAACCCCAGACTGATTCATTCCCAATTCCTGACTGTGTTCTTCTTAAGTTTATACTCCTTTAAAAATAGCCACAGGGTCTCCTTGTATGCTCAGATGACTGCTTGCCTGTTTTTAAGGAAGTGGCTGGATTTCCCATTCTTTGTTTTCCTTGATAAACTGTTTATGTTGAGCTCCTCTGGCCTTGGTGCTGGGCATGGAAGCCAGGGCGTCCTGCAAGCTCAACATCTTTGAGATGGCTAAAGAAACTCCATTTTATGTTGGGCATCCATCTTGGTACCCACTGGCTCTTTGTCTCTGACTCCAGTCCGTGGAAGATAACTTCCCAGTAGCCCTGACTCAGTTACCTCCACCCAGAAATGTACATCTGTGGCCGTCTGCTTGTTTTGACATGACTTCCTGCTTTTTTTTTTTTCTTTTGTTACCTGCTTATGCAGACAATCAAGAACTATTTTGAGGTCACCTTGACGACCTAATCTTGACAGAGAAGAGCAGCAGCTGGCTTGTCAAGGTCTTCACGTGGTTTTCACCTTTACATATCTTTCCCTTGCTTTCCTTCATGTGTCTCATCAATTGGAGACGGTGTGGCCTGGTAGCAGTTTTAATGATTTCAGGTAGTTGTAATCTAAATTAAGTCTGGTGGTCTTTTACCGGGGGCCTCAAACTCCAGAACATTTTCTCTACCAAAATTGAGTTCTAACAGGACAGTCTGATGCCATTCTGCTTTTCTGTGACATTTGTATGTATTGTCATCCCAACTTAAGTGTCAACATTAGAACATGAAGTATGTTGTTAGGAGTGAGTTTTAGAGCAAGAGTTTTGCCGCTGGCTCTGAACTGGGGGAGGGGAGGCAGTGGGCTCATTACCCCATTTCGTATATGTTTAGGTCATGGTTGATCTTGAAACTCGTTGAAGAGGGCAGTCAGCTCCCTTCTCGCCTTGTTCCTAGAGTTGAGTGGGGAACTTTGAGGAGACGTGCGGTGCTCCTGAGCAGACTCTGCAAACAGTTGGTGTGTAGTCAGTGCTCCTCCTCACACACCAGGAAGGCTTCCATGTTGAGAGCATCCCCAGGCACGGCATGCTGCAGGAGGGCTGCCCAGCCGCAGAGCCTGCCACCAGCTCAGAGCCAGGCTGTCCCCTCCTCCCAGCTTCCGGACACTTGAGGTGAGCAGTTCTCCCCTGAATGCCATACAGGGCACACCAAAGAGTGAGCTGGTGTGAATGTCACACATCTTTCTGGGGACACTGGTAGATGAAGTCTTTCTTGCAGACCTAGAAGGGCCCTTAGCCAGCAGTCCAGTTTCTTTACTCTGTAACCAATGAAACAGGAGTCCTCAGAAGCCCCCTCCACTATGGGAAGGCATGCAGGAAGAGAGACATCGGGGCTGCAGAGAACTGACATGCAGAAGGGACTATAAGGAAGTGTGTGAGTGAATGGACATGTCTGTCTGCTCCTGGAGGCACTGTGTGGGCTGCCTGAGCCCTTGCCTTCTCTTACCTGAAATGATGGAGAGTAACCTAGAATTGTGAGCAGGAATAAACTTTTCTCTCCTAGCCTGCTTTTTGTCAGGATGTACCATCACAGCAACAGAAATGAAGTATGACAGCGACCCAGGCAGAGCTCTGCAGGAAATCAGTTGTAAAGTGATGTATTGGATTGTGGGTCATTTCCAGAACCTTCTCAGGAGTATGTGCTCCCTTCCCTTCTGAAGTGAATAGAAGCAGCCCTCGCGGTAATCACACAAAGCGTTCAGAGGCAGTGCCTGGGCAGTGCAAGTGGAAAACCGCAGCACAGCCTGAGCCACAGACCGAGGCCGTGGCCCTGGGGTGATGTGTACAGCATTTGCCTAGAAATCACCGGAAAGCTTTCAGAGGAAAGACACACCTCGTGTGCGCGCGGCGTTAGAGCATGAGCCAGGGAGCAGGGCTGTGTGGAAGGTGGTTTCCTGGGCCACTCGCAGGGACGATGAACTGCAGCTGGGAGCAGCAGTAGGGCGGAGGGTGACTGGACAGCCAGAGCGTGTGGACGATCCAAGCCGCGGGCAGCGCCCACTCAGCACAAATGAGGGATGACCTGTGCCACGCCAGCCTGCACTTAGGGACATTCTCCTCTAACCCTTGGCCTTCCTCTGCCCCTTGGCAATGTCCCCACAGAGGCTCCTTCCTGATCACACCCACCTGTTGCTCAGGCCACAGAGGCCCCATGTGGGTAACTAGTGGTAATTAAGAAGATACAGAAACAGGACCTTTCTATGTAGCTTTAATGCCTTGAATTTCTGGGGCTCCTCTGCCTTAGGCTCCCAAAGGCTGAGGTGACAGAGGGAAGCACTGGAAGCCCTTAGTGTTAATTGAAAGTCTCCTTTGTGGAGGCTCCGCAGCCATGACCAGCGGGAGGGCAGCCCAGCGGGACTGTGTCTATCCACATGAGCAGGAGGGCAGTCCAGTGGGACTGTGTCTGCCCATGCAGCCGAGCTTCTGCAGGGTCTGTGCTTCCAGGCCAGGAGAGCTGAGGTGTGGGTGGGACAATTTCTGACCCTTTTCCTGAGTGACCCCATGGTCACTGTGTGGGGTATGCAGGGAGATGTGGGCTGGGGCTGTGCTGATGGTCTGTTCTAGTGCTTTGCACACTCCCAGTGAAACAGAAGCTACCAGCTGAGAGGGAGGGAGAGAGGAACAAGGTGGAAGATGATGATGGGAAGTAGATGCTTACAGAACAAGAAGGAAGGGCAGAGAGGGTGGCGTGGCCAGGGTCTCCTGATGCACACAGCTGTGAGTTTTAGGAGGGGGTCACCATGCAGAAGAAGCAGAAGCTGAGTCAGTCTGCATCACAATAAAGTGTGGGGAGGGTGTCCCTGATGGAGCAACTCACACCTATGAGTCGTGCGTAGCTCTGGTTTCATTCTGTGATAAATACCATGATGAAAAGCAACAGCTCTGGGAGGAAAGGGTTAACTCATGCTTACACTTCCAGAATACATTCTGCTGCTGAGCTCAGGGCAGAAGCCTGAGGCATCAGGGCTTGCAATTCCATGCAGGATTCCCCAGCTGGGGAATCTTGGATAAGAGTTTTAATCCAGAACATCTGAGTTGAACCAGCCAGCCAGAGTTCAGGAAGAACTAGAAAGGGTGAGCTTACTCAGCAGGAAGCCGCCAGGATGACATTTATGTCTGGCCTTTGCCAGGAAATAAAAGTTACATTTACATTTTGATGTGTACCAAAATCTCAAGTTTTGAGAATAGTTTAAGTACCATGCAGAAACATGGACAGGAAGCTGAAGACGCAGCCTCTCTGAAGATGTGGCTGAATGCAGAGGCTGCCGCAGTGCCAAGGACAAAAGTAGCTCCCTCCATGCCCCAGTGTCTGCCCCTTCCTGATCTCAGTCTGTGTGAACAGCTGTCACTCTGGCTACTTGCTGCCTAGACCGGTGTGTTCCATGTCAGGAAGGTATGCTGGCTGTGTGCACCCTGCTCTGCCCATCCTCGGCCACTGTGTCCTGGGCACTGCGGCAGCCTCTGCGTTCAGCCATGTCTTCAGAGAGGCTGCCATCTTCAGCTTCCTGTCCGTGCATCTGTACTGGTCATCTGCCTTATTGGACTGCCTATCTGCCATCTACTATAATCAACCCTTTTTGGATCAAGACGAGCTATTAATGCACTAAACAAGAGTCCTCTTGCATGGTGGCGTGGGTGGACCCTTTAGGTGGCTCCCATGACTCTGCCTCCCAGTGTGCTGATTTTTGTGTAATTTCCTTCCTCTCTTACTGGACAAACACTTGGGTCTTTGGCAAAAGTTTCACTTCATCGTACCTGTGATTCCACACTCGGTATGAGCATTCGTCTGGCTACTGGTCTGTTGACTGCTGCTCAGGACTGTCTCCTCCATGTTTTTGAAAAAGCTGTGTGTTGTACAGCTACCCATATCGAAGGCTGGGTAGTAAGGAATGGGTGGGGCTCTCAGGAGAGTGACCTCAGGACAGCAGTCAGCAAGAAGTTGGGGGCTCAGTGTGCAGGACATGAGTGTTGCCAGGGTCTGAATGAATTTAGAGTGTCCCAGTCAAGCCTTGCAGGGGACCCAGGAAGCCATGCCTGGACTCCTAAAGGAGGTTGATGCAGGATCTGGGATATGAATGATGCTAGTGAGCTTGAGACCATCCCACTCTACATAGTGAGTCCTTAGAAAATAAAACAAAAGCTGAAACAATATGATTGCAGCTTCAAAGAGCCAGGCAACCCAGGCTGGGAGAGCCTGCTTCTGTAGGTGAAGAGGCCACGCCGCATCAGGCGTGTGCTGTCGCCACTGCTCAGCACAGCAGTCACCTGCCTGGGACCTGGACAGCCAGCACGCTTCGTGGGTACCTGAGCTATGGTTCCGGCCTGTGTCGGTTGTGAGGTGACTGGTGGTAAAAGGGTGGACGGAAGGGGAGGTCACCCTGCCACGCATGTTCTGCACTGGTCATATCCCTGTGAGACATCTCCGATTGTGCGGCTGTGATGCAAGATGCCTTTTCTCTCCCCAGAGCCCTAGTGAGGACTCTGCACATACAGGCATGCTTGTCTCCCTACAGCAGTGTGTGGTGGAAAGCCTTTCCAACCACCAGGCTCGTCAACAGCACCCAGTGACTTGGCCTCTGCAGAGCAGGGAGCTGTGTTAGAGATCACAGAGGCAGGGAGCCGTAAAAAACAGGAGCGATGGCATTGATTCTCTAAATAATCAAAGTTGCGCTGGTTATTGTCCTGATTTATGTTGCCTTTCACTGCAGAACAGCACGCTACACCCAGCTTAAATCTGAAAGAGCCACCAGAGAAGCTCAGGCCCATCTCCAGCCTGGGCTCCTCCAGCCCACAAGAAAATAGAACACCAGCCCTCGTGGCTTAAATACAGTTTATTTCTGCTGTGCACACATTCCAGTGGGGTGATTATCCTAATCACAAGCATTGAGAGCAAATTAGTTCATCTTAAAACTCATTATTGACAATGGACTTAGTTCAACATGAATCTCTAAACACATCTCTACATCCAATAAAGCTGAATCTGGCCCTGCTGTACCCAGAGCATGGGTGCAGGGGTGGTGGGTGGAGGAGGGAGAGATGAGAATGCACAGGAGTGGAGGGGTACAGGGGTGCTGGGTGGTGGGTGAGGGAGAGACAGGGCTGCACAGGTGTGGAGGGGTGCAGGGGTGGTGAGGGAGGAAGCACAGGTCTGCCGCAGCCTCCATGTCTTTAAAAATGTTTTAATTAATTTTTAAAGTTATTATACAATGGAATAGCTCTCCTTATGACTTTTCATATATATTTACACTTTGTTCTCACTTGAGTCTTCCCACTGCTTTCCTCCTTCAGGATGTCCTCTTGCTGTTCTATTTCTTCCCATGCTGAGTCCTCCTGTACCATTACCTTCTTTCCCTCTCCCTCCCAACCTCTTCCTCCTCTCTCATGTCCCCCTTTATACTTTATGTCACACACACACACACAGACAGACACATCACATAGACAAACACACACACACATATACACACAGAGACACATACACAGAAACACACACAGGAGGACAGACACAGACAGTCATGCACACAGACACACTCAGACAGATACATGCACAGACACAGACAGACACACAGATACACACACAGACACACAGAAATAGACAGACACACACACAATACACAGACTACACACAGATATACAGATAGGCACACACACACACATACACACACACACACACACACATTCCCTGGTGTTACACCCATTTATGGCCTACTCGATCACCTTGGCAGCCTCTTTGCTGTTCTGGAGTGTTCTCCAGAGCTCAGGGCCTTGGTGTTTGCTGTCCTTCTTACTTAGAATATGCTCTCCAAGTACCCTTGTAACTTGTGTCTGTTTCCATGTCTCCTGACTTCACAGAGCCTCACTTTGTTTCACGTGGAGCAGGTGTCAGGGTGCATTCAGTGTGCTTAGCATTCTGTCTGCCGTGTACAGGAGAAAATCAAGCGAGATGAGGGGGAAGGAGAAAATACCAGAGGCAGGAAAGAGCAGGCGGCATTTTTCTATATAAAACAGTGCATCAGCAAGGTAACTACTGTTTAAATTGTTGCTGTGGCCAGTCTATGACAGAAGCTACTTAAGAGATGGCTCAGTGGTTAAGAGCACTGCCTGCTCTTCCAAAGGATCTGGGGTTCAATCCCAGCACCCACATGGCAGCTCACAACTGTCTGTACTGCCAATTCCAAGGGATCCTACGCTTTCATACATATGATAAAATAAAATAAATTATTAAAAAGAAAGGAAGACTTAGCTGGGTTGATGTTGGGGTGGGCCAGCCCAGAGCCCTGATCTGGGTGGCAGCTGAGCTGGACAGCGTGCCAGCACTCCTGCGCTGCTCTGGCTAGCTCGCTGATGCCGCAGCTGGCATCTCCCACCTCACGGCCAGCTCTCCTGCGTGCCATAGGTGGCGGGGTGATGTGGATCACTCCTTCACCCATGCCACTGCTTGGCACCCAACAACTACTCCATCTATGAGTTGTTGGAGTGCATGAAGGGATCAGGCCTGCAGGACCAAAGCTGCAGGGTCTCCATGACGCATGACACAGGGCAACAAGGTATGGAGGGGACATCCGGAGGTGAGGATCCAGGACTGATGGTGCAGCAGGAGCGGGAGGCCTGGAGTCAGACCAATGACTCACTGCAATGAACGTTTGCAAGCAAGGATGTGTGGACAAAAGTGCTGTGGGACACACTGCAGCTTCCAAAACAAGATGTGTTTTGTTTGTTAAACTTTTCTTTTTGGGGGAAGTTGTAAGGGCAGAGAGGCTGTGGAGGGACTGGGCGATGGGTGGGATTGGGGTGCATGATCTGAAAATCACAAAGAATCAATACAAAGTTAAAGAAAAAGAAAGGAAGACGTAGTTTGGCTCCCTGAGGATGCAGGTCAGCGTGGTGGGCATGGTGGAGTGTGAACTTGCTCACGTCTGGGCGGGCCAGGCAGAGGGAGGCCCACAAAACCCTGGCGCTTTACTCCAGTTCAGAATCTGACCTAGGCATCAGCCTACAACCAAATTAACCATCGTGATCCAACTCGCTGCACACAAGCATGTCTTATCCATCCATAGCGATGGTGAAGTTTCAAGGGGAAATGTCGCAGATTTCCAAAGGAAAGCGGAGAGGAAAGCCTGGGAACGGGCATGCAAAACAGACAAACAACAAACAAAACAGCAGCCTGAGCCCCTTATCTTCTCTTTTAAGGAATTCAGATGCTGGGCCCTAAGCAGGTGACACTTTATTGTAGCCACTTACCCAATTTCCAGATAGGTTTAAAATTTGAAGCATTTTGGATTAAAAAAAAACCCAAACTTTCTAAATAACTTTAATTGTTGAATATTTTTACATGTAAGATTGCTGTGGTTTTCTAATGAGGTGATGTCCACAAAGTATAAAATATATTTGCGATATGAAATACTTCACCATCAGCCAGGTGATGGCCATGCCTTTGATCCCAGCCCTTGGGAGGCAGAGGCAGGCAGATCTCTGTGTGTTTGAGGTCAGCCTGGTCTACAAAGAGTTCCAGGACAGCCAAGTTTTTGCAGTCAGGGGAACTACTTTCCTGGTTGACAATAACATTGAATCTCATACCTCATGTTTGTCGACAACTGGGACCTCCAATCTCTTTGGCATGAGGTGCTTGAATTCCTGGGAGAATGTTTGCAGACTTGGAAGTATAAGGCACACACTTTACAAGAGAGGAAGCCCCTTAAGGAAACTGCCCAGGAAAGGGACAGGGAGGGGAAGCTGCCAGTCAGCAATGGGAACAAAGCCTGCTCCCAGCAACCAACTGGAAAAAGACTCAAAAATCCCAGGACTGGGAAATGTGCTTAGGAGATATGAGAATGGTAAAAAATAATTGCTTGGCCTGGGCACCATTTCTGAATGCCCAACAGATCTTAGAAGACCTGGAAACAGCAAACTCACTCCAGTACTGAACTATGTAGTAGACAAGTCCAGGACGGTTTGAAAGAATCCAAACATTTCCATATCCAGCAAGGTAATTTTGGCAAAGTTAGAGGCAATGGCAGGCCAAGGAAGAAAACCCAACCTCAAATTCAGAAAAGGGCCAACCAGTTATAACCAGCTCAGAACTGGCCCCAGCGCCAGAATTAGCTGAGAGCTTGAAAATCTGAGGATTAATCTGGGACTGATACACATGAGGTGGAATTTGAGTTCAGCACATGCAGCCCATTGCTGCCTCCTGTGTCCACAGAACAAAGGAAGAGGGGTTGGGGCTGAAGAGCTTCTGGATGCGTTAGTGTCGGCTGGGTCTTGAGTGAGCTACAGTTCTGACTGGCAAGGGTTAGCTGAGGCCAGGCAGGGTTTGAAGTTGAGTTCTGACTAGGCCCTGTGGTTTGGGATGTTTTGAAAGGGGAGTGAGCGCCCACAGCCCCAGACTCTGCCTCAGTTGTCTTCATGCTCTGTGTTAGTTTCTCAGGCACCAGGGCGACACCGCAAGCCTGTGCCAGCCGTGCGGCCACTCCAGTTGACTTCCGAGAACAGAATCTTTATGCAGACCGGTAAACACAAAAAGAAAAGAGTCTCTGGCTGGAGAGATTACTCAGTGGTAAGAGCCCTGGCAGCTCTTTCACAGGACCTGAGTTCGAATCCCAACACCCACCTGCCAAACACCTGTAATTCCAACCCCATGGGATTCAGCCCCCTTTCCTGGTCTCCACAGATGCTTCCTGCATACAGTGCATAGACACCATGCAAGCAAAGCATCAATACACATAAATAAGTCTTGAAAAACTTAAATTCGCTAATGTGAAACAATGTTAAGGAATATTAAACTCTTACAGTAGATGATAGAAGGTAGAATATTAAACAGTGCATTACCACTGTCATGGTGGCTCATGCCAGTAATTTCAGAACTTGAGAGGCTGAGGCAGGAGAATTGCCGTGACTTTGAGGCGAGCCTAGGGGAGCATCGGGACCGTCAGGTATGTCTGCGCTGACAGAGGTACCAGCTACAGCAGTGTAGGCAGTCCTGACAATTGTGCTGTCCTGGTCGTGGGGTGAGAATTCTCATTAACATGTCAGCCAGCCAGTGGGAGAACCACACTTCACGTAGACACAGTGCTGAGCACATGGAGTGCTCGGCATCGTTAGGATCCCTGAAACTAAGCAGAACCACAGCCGGAAAATGCTTTCTACCCGCCAGATTGCGGTATTTTACAACTTTATGCAACCCGTCGTCACATTTGCTGGGCAGGACAGGATAGAGTGGCCACAGGGAGTGTCGTGGCTTACCTGTGCCATAAAAACCACGTCCATGAGTGCATCTGCAAAAAAAAAAACCAGTTGATTATTAAAGACATGTTGATAACATGTCTGGACTTTATGGACTGTAGACAGATGGTAAGTCAAGCATATGTTGGGAACAACCGTAAGAAGTGGAGTGAGAGGAAGCTACGCTTACAGCACAGGTGAACCCCAGGGATCACACTGAGCAAAGCTGCCTCCAAAGAATACCTGCAGAATGTGGCTGCCTACCTCCCTTCCCCCTTCCCATCCATCATCTTTCAATCTGTCATTTGTCAACAAAGATAGACAACGGTGTGATGTTTACACCTACAAACATGGTAACAGAAAAGTAAAACAATGAGCAGAATTTGAAATCCTGGAACTAGAGAAGAATGCAAAGATGTTTGTTTCTTGTCCTCTCCCCTCCTCTCTGTCCTCCCTGGCCACCTCCTTGTCTCCTGCTTTATCTCCTCTGTTTTGATAGGTCTTGACAGGAAGCTCAGTTGGTGGGCTTTCTGCCTTAGGCCCCCTAATGTTTCCACTCTTTAAACTTTGTGCTGTGCAGAAATTCTGCCTTGTCCACTTAGTGTTTCACATAAAGAGTAGAAAAATAATATAGGCAGGTCAACCAAAGGCTATAAACTAAAATGATGTACGTATAATTTTAAAAATTATCAGTGACAACTTGAAAACCTTTATGAAACTCAACTTAAACCTGCCTATTCTTTTAATGTGAAACGTCCTCATTTAGAGTAAGATCATGCTGTCTAAAGGCAACACTGAAGGACATGAATAACACCGCTAATATGATCCATGGGGCAAGTCTGAGGAGCTGTGAATACAGTGCTCAGTCCCAGATCTTGTGTAACTGGCAGCATCTGGATGTAAGGTGCCCAAGTGTGAAGACTTCTGACACTTCTCTAGAGATGTTCCCTTGGCCTCCTCTTCACAACCGTTCATTGTGTGCAGTGGAATTCATCATCTCTGCAGAACATTTCAATGTCATCACAGGGACACAGGGAGTGCCCTTGGCAATGTGGTGGGACATGGCGTGGGTGATGATAGCACACCACAGAAAAGCCTGCTTTTGCAAATTCAGTATTTAAGCTGAAACTGTTGTTCTATCTCTTCTGAAGAGTGATGTCTCCCGGGTGCATTTCTGTCCTTGCACATGCCAGGGGTTTCTGGAAGAAATGACCTGAATCTGAAGGATGCATTGTCTGGAGAAGGAGGTCAATTCTGTTCTGAATTTCTGGTCTTTTGAAAGACCAAAGTCTTCGTGTGCAGATCTGCTTAGACTTAGGAGTCCACATCTGGCCCAGGGGCCGAGTATCAGCTCATAAGGAAGAGAAACGCAGATACTGTTCTGGGTTGTCTAAAACTGCTCCCAAACCCACATGGCGCAGGGTGCAAGGAGGCTGGGTGGAGGGGCTGCTTGCTGAGGATGCATGAGTCCGAGTTCTGGTCCTCGTTAACAGACGAACTGCGCCTGGTGGCACACACCTACAATCCCAGTGGTTGGAGGTGGAGGCAGCAGGAATATGAGTTCAAGCCGAGCTATGCAGAAGGGTCAAGGTTAGCCTGGGACGTGTAGACCGTGACCTATAGGAACAGATCAAAGAAGGAAAGAAAAACTGAGCTTCCCCTCCGGGAGCCTCAGGCAGGCGATGGCTTACGGGTAGAGCAGAGTCACAGTCCTTGGGGGTGTAGCCACTCTGTGGTTGGCCTCATTTGAGCAACCCTGACGGAATGCGAAGGGCCACAAAAAAGCCACGAAAGGGGGCTTGTTGGGGAAAGGAGTGTGGTGTGCCCGGGAGAGAACAAGAGGATGGTGATGGTGGGATATCAAGATGTGTGTGTACACATGTGTGCACATGCAATTGTTCATGTGCCACAGGGTGTATGTGGCGATCAGAGGTCGTCTTCAGAAACTGGTTCTGTTGTCCAATCGTCTGGGCCCTCAGAACAGGCAGCAGATGCCCTTGCCCTGCTGAGCCATCTAACTGACCGGAGAGGGCATTCCCAAACTTCATGAAACAGTGCGGTAGTGCCGAGAGGTCCCGCTTATTTCATGGCAGTCCAGGTTTCGTTGCATAAACCCACAGGCACAGCGTGGTCACAGAGGCCAGCAACACAGAAGGTGGCTCTGGAGCTTTTCTGTTGGGTCAAACAATTGCAGAGAACAGTTTTGAGCCTTTCCTCAAGAATTGTCCCCATACATATTCTGGCTGGCTTAAAATTTTTTATAGGTTAAAATTATAGTTAAAATCAGTCAGGCTGTTCAGGAAGAATAGGGTTGAGCTCAGTGCTTTTCTAATGATGTCTTATATCTGTGCTCATGAAGATGTGCTTTTTTGTGAGTAGGCCATACAAATCTTTAATACTTTTACATCTGCACCAGTAGGAAATGAATATCAGTTAAAAAATCACCCTAAGCAGAAATTTCTACTAAGAAACTTACTTTGGAGATTATAAGAAAGGATTTTACTTCCAAGCCAGACATGGTATGTGACATCCATGACCCCAGCATCTGGGGAGCCGAGGGAAGAGCTGAACCCAACCTTGACTGCATGCTGTGTTGCCAGCATCTATGCCTATTCAATGCATGCATACATACAGACAGACAAACATTTTGACACTGCACTGACTGGTCAATGGTCATTGTTTGAGGATTTGAGGCAGTTTGGACTCTGAAACCTTACTAAGTGAACCTCTGACATCTTGTAATATTGAAATATTAGCTCCTTTATTAATCCTCAGTTTTGTTGCATTGATTTCATTTGTAAATTATTGGTTTACTTAGTTATGTAAATTCCCTGACTGATAAATCATTTTATTACATAATATCAAAAATTATGGTCATTAACAATCTGTGTTGCCAAAAAAAAAGATTCTAAGGATTAGGAAGTTCTTGGTATAGGTGCAGATTTTCCGAGATTCTAATTTTCAGTTGAAAGAACAACATTTGCTTTTGGCAGCAAATGCTGTCAGTGTTTTCCTGGAAGTGAAAACTGCCTTCAGTCATTTTCTTGGAAAACACAGTGGAATGTAGACAGCTGGGCCTAAATCGTGATTTCCAGGCCAGCAAGGGCTATGTAGTAAGACCATGACTCAAAACAAGCAACAACAAACCAACCAGACCCAACTAATAGTCCAAGACTAAAACCAAAACACAGCACATAGTCTGGCAGCCTCTTCCAAGTGTGTGCAGTGTGCCTGAGCTACCCCAGGAGTGCTTTCCTTAAAGATGCTGTGTAGGAGAATGCGCTCTGTGCTCACATCTATTTTCACCCACTAAAGGTTAAAAAGAAACTACTCTACCTCCATCTCTAGAGGTGGAGATCCAACAAACCAACACCTTCCCCGCTGCAAGTTCCCGGCGGTGAAGACATGCAATGCCTTGGTTTGGGTCGAGAGCAGTTTCCCCAACTATTGCTTTTGCTCGGCCACTGCAAGGCCAGTGACAGGCGGGCAGTACAGCAACAGAGGTGGGCAGCACAAGGAGTTCTCACTCTGAGAAGCCATGTGTGACGGTGGTTTTGCCCGTCGGCTTGATTAGAGAGGATACTGAGGTGGGCTGGGATCCCGAATCGAGTAAGAAGGGAAAAGGACAAAGCCGGAGCCCCATTCCTGTTCTAATGCTTCCTCGTCCATTTCGATGTGAGCCAGCGGCCTTCTGCTGCCACAGGCAGGGGCAGGTCCTGCCTCCCTGCCATCCGGATGTGGTAGACATCCCTGCCGTGACCTGAAGACAGCTGCTTCTCCCTCAAGTCAGACAGGTAGTCACAACAGCAAGAAAAGCAGCTGTTCTGCCTTGGAAAGCTGTTGGGGACCCCCTGCCCCAGGCTCTCAAGAACCACCCACTGTTTTAGAAGGGAGAGAGGTGTTGTCCACTAATTGAGATGTGTGGGGGCTGAGGGTGCTAAGCAGCAGTTCCCAGCCGATGCCATGCAGAGTGAGCCAAAGGAATCTGCTGCTTAGCATGTGGGTTATCTAGGAGAGGCTTTTGGTGCTGAGCTCTGAAAGGAGCCAGGAAGCATTTTATTACGGTGGTCTATTTTAATGTTTAGCTCAGTTCAGCCATCAGAGCCATTGTCAGTAAGCTATCAGAAAATATGGAAGCGTTTTGTCCTTAGCTGTGTGCCCAGGGGCCGAATCAGAAGGGCCCAGCCTCTGCTAATGTTTAGAAATAGCAATGATGATTTCAGCTTCCCTGAAACTTCTCTCAAGCTCTGTGGCCTTGACAAGGAATAATCCTGTGGGAAAGTCCTGCACATTTGTGGATCTACTTCAAAGAGAATTGAGGTTCAGACTTGGGTAAATCCGTTAACATGCAGGACCTTACCCAGGGGAACTTTGTTGGATCCAAGCTGTTTTCTATTGCTTCTTATAAAGGTAAAGAAGCCAGAAAGGCCACACCACACAAACCTCTTTTAACAGTTTGCAATAGTCCCTACCATTTCTGCCTGTTCTATAAAAAATAGACAGTAAGATATTCCCATCCTACCCTCTTCCTCGGTGTTTTCGAACACACTGAGTGTGTCTATCCAGGACATCTAGAGTTGGCATCTGTGCGCCACGCTGTTGAACAGATGTGCTTTTGTAAATGGTTAAGAAGCAGTGGGCATATTCCCACATGAAGATCTGAAAAGAGTGAGGAAGTAGGAAGTGTATTCAGACGGGGGATCACGTGTAAAGTGACACAGACGTGTTTTGTGGCAACAATTACAGTTGTTTTGATGCTACCTGTTGCTTGGAAGTGGCTTTTTCTTCACATCTCAGCGTCACCATTTTCCTACCAGCAGAGAACCAGACTGTGATAGCTGTGGCCACTGAGGTTTCTATGAAAGGCCCAAGTCATCCTGTGAGGCAAGAAAAAAATTCTACATGTCCTTAAACAAAGAACACACCCTCGAGAAAGGACTGAAGCAGCTGAGGGTAAAAGAGGAGGAGCTTTGCAGAGCTGGAAATAACCTTAAAAAATAGCTGTAAGGAGAACAGCGAAAGGCCGAGACCCAGTTCCGAGGTGGATCTCTTGCTAAGCAGGACTGAAGCCTTACCCCAACTCTGCTTAACAACCAGTGACTGGCAGCCTCTCCCCTCCCCTCTGACACCTGCCCATTTATTAGGTTTGATTTTCATCACGATGTTGGACTTGATGGGATGTTGAACATAGCTGTGGGTCTTTGATGCACATCGTGGTCAGGTGGTCTCGGCCTGCGTCCCCTGAGTCATGGGAAACTTGTGCAGCATCAGCCAGTGCAGCACAGCTGTGCTGATGCCGTGATGATCACGGCAGACGGGTCCACTATGCCCAATGGGAACCTGTGCTCACAAGTGCTGGGCATCCTAGGCACCATGTTAGAGACAGCACACGCAGCTATTCCGATTCATGTCTATTTCATGTCCTAGTTCCAGGGCTCGGTGTTGGTGTGACCCCCATGCACAAGCAGCCAGTCCAACCCTCACAACACTGTCATAGAGGATGGGGTTCAGTCAGACAGGGGAGCCAGGAGGATGCTTCCTCAGGGGCCTCATCTGAATTATCTCCTCTGCCTACCCCAGAAACCATGCGTACAGCATGTGGTGTCAGCTCATCCCACAGAGTTCTGAGATGGCTGAGTGTGTACAAAGGAGTAACGGGAGGTAGCTAGGGGTGGGGTGTCATCAGTTAGGCAAAAGCATGCTTACAGATTTCCCAGATCTGACGGTTCTGGCTTCTTCCTCACATCTGGTTTACACAGTCAGTTCATCAGAGGCCACCGCCACGTGGGGCTGAAGTGCCCCAGGGTCAGCCATGCAAGCATGCCAACGTCTATCAAGTTCCCCTCACTGACCATGGCTGGCATCAATGATTTAGCTAATCTCAGGTACCATGTTTGCCTTGAACACTCAGAAGTTCATCTTGGAAGTTTAAGCATGACTTGGCAGATCTTGAAGGGTTTTTTTTTCAAGGTTAGGTCTATGAAAATGAGACATTAAAAGACATTAAAATGATCCTTAAAAAGACTGGCTAAGCATTCTGCCAGCGAAGGTCACAGTATTTATCTGCCTGCTTTGGTCTCCTGAATTTTCAATGCCCAGTGGTTTTAATTTAGTACCGGGACGAAGCTGTTCTCTGCTCTCTGACCTCTCAATGTCTTGATTTACTTGCCTATGTAAAGGTAATTATAAGAAAGACTTTTAAGAGTCACTTAGTGAGAGTCCATGCTTCATCCATATAAGGTAGAAAAATGTAAACAAACGCTCACAATCGCCAGCCAACCTCCCAAGAGCAGAGCTTTGTTCTGTGGCCTGCCCTGGCTCCAGCGCCTACCACAGCACTTAGCATGTCATAATATTCAAGGAGTGTTTGTGGATTAAGTAGCACTGACACTGCAGAAAAGAGAAATAGCCACAAATTATTAGAGTTGGTTCTTAGAGTAAGAATTGTTCCCTGTGAACAGGTGTGGTGGCCCATTCTGATCACCCAGCTACAGAGAGAGCCTGCCCCGAGAAACAAAACCAAATTGTGAAAACCTTTTCTTTTTTGGCATACTTTGGCCACTATCCAACGAAAGTGGTCAGTCAAAAGAATATATATGTAAAATACATGTTAACAGGCTGGGTTGTAGTCTTGACACACTCCTGTGTAGCCTGACACACTTCTGTGATCCCATCAGTGAGGAGGCTGAGGCAGGAGGATGGAAAGCTTTATGCAGGCCAGCCTGGATCACATAGAAGACCAGCTAATATTCTTGTTGAATGAACTGAGCTCGCAGATGCAGAGGGAGGGCACGGGCATGAACTTCGAGTTTTGGTGTGTGAGGGAGGAGTAGACAGCCTGGCTCGGGGAAAACACAAAACTGATTGAAGTTTTGTCCATATTCCGGATCCCTGTGTCCAATATTCGCATCATGTACAAAGGCCCTTATCATTTAAGGCAAAAACCAAGTGGCCTTGATCTCTCACTAAAGAAATGGAATCTGTCGACACCCTTTTCTTGTTTGGGGGTGTTTGCAAACACTGCCAGATGTTTTCCGTTTGAAGTGTCATCCCAGTACAAACACCTATGTGAGGCCCTCGGCGCAGGGGGTGCCCACAGCTCGACAGCAGCACAACCTTTCACACCCCTTTTTCTAAGCGGCGGGATGCCAAGGCCCGGAGATACAGCTGCCAGCGGTGCCCGGTGCCCAGCTCACGGATGGCATCACAGTTGCCGTCACCACTGTCCACATCCTGGCGCCAGGTCCTTAACCTTTGCCAGCGACTTGCCCGTCAGTCACTGTCGTATCGCCGTGAGCAAGCTCCAGCCGAACAGCTCCAAGGAGGGACAAGTCCTGGGCATCCTTCCAGAGCTGTCATAGTGGGTAGGGCATGAGAGGAGAGCTGAAGCCAGGAGGAGAGGAAGCCGGGTGGGTGCCCGAGGGCACAGCAACGGGCCTCACCTGCATGTCAGCACCTCATCCCAATTACCGTTATCAGCCAAGGCTGCACACGCTGCCGAGGTTAGAGCTTTCAGAGCCCCCAGCCGGCGTGGTTCTCCGTTTGGCCATGGCCAGTTCAAAGCCCACCCCTCGACTTCAGACCCCTGGTCTCACCGAGGGCCCCTTGAATGCCCTGTGCCCTCCCAAGGTATCTGCACAGTTACGGTTTTATTCTCCACTGACAGATGCCGCCTCAGCAGGGCAGGGCGCCCTATCTCTTTGGACACAGCCTGGAGCTGTGGTGGTTCGTGCTGCCCAAGAGCGGCCTGGTTTGGTTCCTCTGCCCAGTGCTGGGAAACACACGAAACACACACACACATCCCACCCACATACCCACTCACACACACCCCATCCACATACCCACTCACACACACATATACACACACATTCCACCCACATACCCACTCACACACACCTGGCTCTCCCGTGGCACCAGAGCTCTCACGTGTGCACAGGTGAAGGCCTGTGGCTCCGGCCCAGCAGCTGGACGTTAGTGCAGGACCTTCCCACTCTGCCTCTCCCGTACCCTCTTCCTTTCCCATACCCTTTCCTCTACCCTCTTTCTCTCCTGTGCGCTTCACCACGTGCTAGCTCTCGGAGACCAACACTGGAAAACCCGCTTCCTAGCTCTGCTTCCCTGAGTGGTGAACACATGGAGAACTGAGAGTTCCAATTCCTCACGGCCCTGAGGTATTGCTTCCTGTACTAACAGTTCTTTGAAACACTCAGCACGTGCACACACGCTGAGCAGAGCTGACAGTGTAGACATGCTGCATTTCAACCCTCGTAGAGTGAACTGTTCATCCTGTTTCCTCTTCATAGATTTTCACACTCAAAAGGGAAGAACTATGATGTATAAAGACTCTGCTCGGCCGGACCCAATGATTTATCGTGGAAACTCTCAGTGTGTTCCTGTCACACAATTTCTTGTTGAAAGCAAACGGCTGGAACACACACACACACACACACACACACACACACACGAAGTGATCCATCACCCCGAATTAAGGATTGGATCTTTTCCTTCCTTCCCTCCCTTCCTCCTTTCTTCTTCCTTCCTCCTTTCCTTCCTCCTTTCTTCTTCCCTCCCTCCCTCCCTCCTTCCCTTTCTTCCTCCTTTCTTCTTCCTTCCTCCCTCCTTACTTTTTTCTTCCTTCCCTCCTCCCTCCCTTCCTTACTTCCTCCTCCCTTCCTCCTTTCTTCTTTCCTTCCTTCCCTCCCTCCTTTCTTCCTTCCTTCTAAGATTTTTTTATTTTAAAGTGTGTGTGCATGCATGCTTGTGCATGTGCATATGTGAGTGTGTGTTGTGTTTGTATGTGTGTGTGTGTCTTGGGGCTTGTGCACCTGAGTGCAGGTTGTTGTTGACAAGGCCAGAAGAGAGCATCAGATCCCCCGGTTCCGGAATTACAGCTGTTAGTTGTGAGCCACCTGACACGGTGGTGGTGTCTGGAGGTGGTGAGGCTTCCCCCACCCCCACCCAACATAACCACCCTGGCTGCAAAACTCAACATGCCAAGCTTGGGAGACACCTAAGACACACCTGTGCACTAGAGAGAGGGCTCAGCAATTAACGGTGCTCCTTAATGGGTCTGAGTCAGTCCAGCACGCGCAATCGTGCACATACACACACTCACACTCTTTAAAATATTTTAAAATCAGCCCACAAACATACAATGGCCAAAGTAAATCTTCTTTTTGCTTGGTTTTCCCAGCGCCCATGAAGGCGATTGTGGATGGCTGCTGTTTCTTGTCATTCCAAGAAGCCGGACCCTGTGATGACAGAAACAGTCTGTGGGGCAGACAGCCTTGGGGATACAGAGGCTGACTCGGAGCCTGCGCTCTGCATTCTCGAAGAACACAACATTTGTTCCAGCGTTTCCACGCTTTGCTCCATGAACGAGGCGGCCGTCTGGCCTGTGTGACCCAAAGCAGCTTGTTTTTAATGAAATAACAAGTCAAACTTTCTTAATATGGTTTCATGTTTTAATTAAAGGTAAGGCTGTGATATGAGTTCCCCTAGAATGTCTTATTCATGGGTTCAGGGCAATGTGCCGGGTGCCCTATTCCTTCTCCATTTGCGTTTGTGTATGTTTCATGTGACTGTGTACACGTTTTTCTCATGTGTGCCTGTGCTCATGGAAGTCTGAGACTGACGGCGAGAGAAGCATTCTTGGGGCTGAGGCAGGGTCTCAGTGAAAGGCAGAGTTCATCCCTGTGGCTGCTCACTGCTCCGGGAGTTCTGTGTGTGCCTTCCAAGGCAGGGGTCACACGCCGAGTACCATGCTCTCTGGTGGCATGTGGGCTCCTGGGATTGAGCTCACACCTGTGGGAACACTGTCAGCACCTCCCTGGGCCTGACACTGGCTCCCTCCTCCTGCACGCCCTGTCTTTTGAGGCTTGTTTTCTCGTAGCCCAGGCTAATGGAGGGTGACCGTGAACTCTCTCTCGTCCTGCTCCCACCTCCCCATTCGGGATTATTATGGATTACACCCTGTATTATAGATTACAGACCCCGGAACTTCTGCCTTTCTGTGGGAAATCCGGAGCAGGGCGATGCCCGTGCTCTCCTGCACCTGCGGCTTGGGGCCTGGGGCAACCGCCCTCTGCAGTGAGATACTACAGCTCAGATGGCGAGTGTGCAAAAACCTCAAACCCTCTTCATCCGAATGCGGCGGCCACTGCTTGCCAAAGGAGACTCCAGCGAACACACAAGTTATTATCTATAGACGATAAATAAAATATCTCAGTGGCTTTTAAGGTTCCGCTCATCAGCTGTTGTTTGGATTCAAGCAAAGAGAGGAAAATCAATTAGTTTGTGCTTGTTCCTGGGTTCCTGGGGGAGGAGGGGAGTGGGATGTGTAGAAGAACAACCACAACCACCACAACAACCACCACCACCACAACCACCACCACCACCACAACCACCACAACCACCACAATAACCACAAACACCACAACAACCACAACCACCACAACCACAATCACAACAACCACAACCACCATAACAACCACCCACAACAACCACCACAAACACAACAACTGCAACCACTACAACAACCACTGCAACAACTACAACCACACAACCACCACCACAAACAGCAACAACCACAAACAGCAACAACCACAAACACAACAACCATCACCACCACCACAACAACCACAACAGCAACCACCATAACAACAAACCTCAGAACAACCTTGTTCTCAAGCTAGCCATGGTCCTGTAACCCCATCGCTTGTGGTGGAGGGGCGGGAGGGGTGGGCAGGCGGGAGGGAGGGAGGGACGGACGGAAGGGGCAGGAATTCCAGGTCAGCCTAGGCCACATGAGGCCCTGTATCGCCACCACAAAGCCAAGAAAGAGACTGAAGAAGCCCACGGTTCCCGAGGACAGTGCTGTCACTGTGTACGGAAGCTCACAGGTCAGACAGGCAGAGGCTTGTATCAGCTGCATGGAATCAGGCAGTTCATGCTTCTCAAAAAAAAAAAAATCATTTAGATTTCTTTAAAAAAAATCTGTCAACATGATTGAGTCTGCACTAGACGGAAAAGATTATAAATATCACTAGAATACCACAACGGAAGCCATGAAAAAAATCTATCAGTTGTAATTGTCCAATTAATAAAAATAAATGGTTTCCGACCTCCAGCCAGTCTGTGACTTGAGTGGGCACGATCCCTGTTTATCCCCTAAACTTTGGAGAGGTCACTGCAGGTGCAGAACAATTGTAGTCAAAGGAACTTTGATGTTCTGGGAAAGGCCACACGCGCTGCATACCTCCCAGCCCCTTCAGATAGGGAGCCACACGCTGGCAGCACACTGTTCTCACCCGCCAGCCACTTGGTAGTCACTGCCCTGTCCATCACCAGTGCTTGATTACAGAACTATCTAATTAAGTGATCTTTAACCCCGCGCTCCTTCCTTAGTGAGCTCTGGATTGACTTTGACACAGCCCTGCTTGTGTTTTAGGCTGAATTTAGACAAGATTCGGGACGCCGCTTTAGAGTCAGCTTTCTTAGGAAGGAAAATTACACCCACATTGCTAGGATGGCTGCAGCTAAGTCTTCTGTGCTCATCCTTGAGAACTACTGCTCTTTGACCTGAGGAAAGCATAAAGATTAACAGACAAATTAGGGGCAAGGACTCGGTTTCTCTCTGGGCTGCCTGTTAAGCTCTGGTGGAAGGAGGCACAGATTTGCTTCTGCTCCCAGGCCCTCTACAGGATAGCTAGAAATTGAGTCTGGGGATGACAAATGCAAGTAAGATTTCTTTCTGGTGGGTGACTCTGATTCTGAAGTTATGCAGAACTTTCATACTTAAGTATAATAATGGAAGTGGGGAAAGCAATGGGACAAATATTTTCTTTTTTTTTTTTTAATTTTTTTATTTTTTGTTATCAATCACAGGTTAGGTACTTTGCATCCCATGCCCAGCCTGCCCACTCCCTCCCACCCTCCCCAACCCTCCCTCATCTCCTCCCTGCCCACTCCAAGTCCACCAGCGGGGGAGGACCTCCTCCCCTTCCATCCAACCCCAGCTCATCCTGTCTCCTCAGGGCTGGCTGCAATGTCGTCCACTGAGATCCAGCCAGTGTGTCACTCCCCGGCTTGTATGGGGGAGGGACAAATATTTTCTTTATTATCAGTTTTTTTGTTTTTGTTTTTTTTTGGCGGAGAATATCCCAGGGATGTGTATTTGCTAAATCTTTTAATTTGGAAATTAAAACTCTCAGGAAAAAAGCAAAAGACTAAAACAGGGCAAAGAGTGAGGCTGGAGTGATTGCGGGTTATCTGATCCTTTGAGGTTTGTGTCTTTCACACTTTTCAGCTACAATTCCACAATGTACAGGAAACTGTTGGTTGTGTAAATAATTCTCGTCCATAGAGATACAGATGAGCTTTGTCCAGTAGCAATATGAAGAGCTATTACCATTCTTTGTGTAACAGAGATTTGTGTATTCATTTCAGCATTCACAATCACTTTTAAATGAAGGTGCCTCTGTTCAGATTTTCCCTTGAATAATTTGTTGGCTGGGGAAATAAAAATGTGGATAGATTCTCATCAATTACTCTCGGAATTTTTTAGCTAGATATATAACTCAGTGGTAAGGCCCTTGCCTAGCATAAAATAGGCCCTGGGGTCAATCTCCAGCACTGCTAAGTGTGTGTGTGTGCACGTGCCCGCATATGTGTGTGTGTGACACCATGTGGATACTGACAAACTTGGGTCCTCTGCAAAAGTAGGAAGTACAGCTGGTCCCTCCAGCCCTCAAGTTGCCTTTTAAATGCAAAGTTTCAAGTAATCTGTTATATATAGACAATCCATTTACGCCAGGGCTTAGTCTAATGGGTGGAGTGATTTCTACACACAGGCAGGGAATTCTTATTTCTGGTGTTTTCTGTCTGTGCTCAATGCCTTCCAGGAATAAAATATATGTATGTACACCATTACAGAATAGAAGAAAGTTTACGTCTATTGGCAAGAAAGCAGAAAAAGTGGCTCCAACAACCCGAAAGACCAAATTTAATGTAGCTAGTCTAGGTTTTTGGTTTTAATATTTTTCTGCAATGTTCTTTGATGAAATCTAAAGTGTTGGCTCACTTTTCAAAGAATAGTTTAATCTCTCTCTCTCTCTCTTAGTGCACTTGCACACTTGTCTGTGCGTGAGCGCAGTGGTCAGTGTCTGGCTTCTCCCTCCACTTGATTGTTTTCCCTCACCGAGCCTGGAGCTCAGTTGGCGTGGCATGGTGGCACAGGGAGGGCACCCACCTCTGGCAGCTCTCTGTGTGGGTGCAGGGGCTCTGGACCCGGGTCCTCAGGTTTGCACAGCGAGCGCTCTCCCTGAGGCTTCTCCCAGCCTTCAACAGTTTACCTTTTCTCTTCTGATTTTAGAAGCGTCGTGGGTGCTGTGTAAAATAGCCGTTTTGCGTGGGAAATCACACTCAAACACCTGTTGTCTGCTGAGCATTTGTAAAAATACTCAGCACCCCTGAGCTTGAAAGGCTGGAGCCTGGCCATGGCTCCTCCACAGCCCTGTCTATTGTCAGTTAGGTTGTCAGTGTTGTCTTCTGAATGATACACACAATTCAGACGTTAGGTGAGATCCGGTGAGTGGGAACAAGATGGTTGGTTTATTTATGTGTTGGTTTATTGTGTTTGTGGTGCGAGATCATACTCAGGAACCATGTGTGCAAGACAAGAGCCCAGGGACTGTGTGTGCTTTCTGCCATGAGTAGACAGCGAGGGCTGTCGCAATCCTGGGTTTAGAGACTTCAATCTCCACAGAGAAAACAGCTCATCAGAAAAACTTCATTTGCTCCTTCCAAAGCCGTGGCTTGACCCTCCCCTTTAAGCACATGAATTCAAGTATGTACACACACACACATACACACACACACACACACACACACGTGTGATTGCACACATACACATTCTAGAAAGTTCTCTTACAATGGCGTCTTGTCACCTTTTGCTGGAGCAGGGATGAATGGGAAGGCTGCCACTTCCAGGCCTGAGGACTGGTTCTCGTTGGGACCCTGCTGTTGGTGTCTGCTGTGTCAAGTGCGCCCAGTCCCACAGGAGGCTCCTCTCTGTGCTGACAGGGCCTCCCGGGCCTGGGCTGCTGCAGTGTGAGCGCAGGTCCTGGAAAAGTACCATTTTCTCACTCACCTGCAGAAGAACAGGAAACATGAATTTACTGAGGGTTTGTAATCTGATGGCACTTTGGGAGACTGTTGGGAAGCATATCTTGTCCCTTGTCCCCTCCTTCTCTCCCTCCCTCTCTGTTTTCTCTCTTTCCCTTTCTTCCTCCTTCCTTCTCTCTCTCTGTTTCCCCAGCTACCAAAGGGGCATAACTCCCCACCATGTGTTCTCTCCCATGTTCTGTCTTGCCTCTGGCCCAAAGCAAGGGAAGATGGCTGACTGTACCAAAAGCTCAGAAACCTTGAGCCAAGGTGACCTTTCCTCTTTTCAGATGCTTTTCTCAGCTGTTTTGTTTCCCTGATAAGGGCCGACTAACAGGTCAAGTGGTAAATGTTTCTGTGTGTTTGGAGTCCAGAGTTGGAGGCAGAGAGGGGTGCTCACGCACTCTAAGGCCCAGAACCTCTGTAGGGGCTGTGGCTGATGGTGAGATGGGTCTTCAGTACTTCTCACTGAGGGAGGCCAGACTCTGCTGGTTTAGAGAACAGCGTTCCAGTGACTCACCACGAGAACCCTGAGGGATGACGTCTAGTGTTTCATCAGGTCCGCCACCCACATGATCAAGTTAAGCCGAACATGTGATCAGTTTACATGTGACAGTCACTCTATAAGTCTGCTTATTATTGGAATTCTAGTGAACATTGTCTCCCAGGGAAAACTGTTGTCGGTCAAGAGCCTGACCCTTAGGCAGAATTCCAAGGTGTGTACAGTGAGAGCACCGTTCGCTGCAGTGCTTGCTATCTTTAGCGGGAAAGAGTTCCCTTTACAAAGTTGAGAGTTGGGTGATTATCAGAGACAGTATTGTATTTTCAAAAGTTAATAGTTGCCATACTGTGTACACAATCCTGGAAGTTCATTACAAAAAAAGTTCGTGATAAATACCTGTGTCTTTTAAGGGCAACATTTGCATTGAGAATCACATCTCTGTTTTGCATTTTAGTAAGTGAGTAAATCTGCTATTGCAAATTCCCGAGACAATCGCAGGGAGACCAACATGAGCTCAGTCATTAATCACATTGTGAAACTAGACACAGCCAAAAAAGAATTAAAATGAAACTCAGTGAACCAAATAACACATACTGTAAGACACAGAGTCTGCCCAGTCAGTGTTAGAACCTGGTAGTGTTTTTCCTGACTTCCATTCTGATCTAGACTAGAAAGCAACGGTGACAGAAACAGAACTCTCTTCTTAGGAGAACTGGATTCAGAATGGAGAAAATATATTTTATGTGTTGAAACTGTTTTAAAAATTAAGAGAAAATTATCAGTTACTTGGTGTAGGCACAGTATTCTGCTATAAAAAAAAGACTAAGAGTTGGGTCTTTGACTTAAGGAACCTGTAAAATATAACAACAACAAAATGCTAGGTGTGGCATCATTTATCAGAATAACAGAATACTGGGTTGTCTCCAGGCAGCCTGACAGGAACATGTTCCTCCTGTTGCTAGGAAGAAGCTGCAGTGACATTTGGGACTTAGGAACAATAGGGGCTTAGATGCAGAGAGCTCCGGGAAAGCAGAGTGTGTTGCTGTCTCTCTAACTCCTTTGAAATCCGAGACAATTGAGGCTCTGGAGGGGTAACCCCAGAAGACCTTTTTGGTTTCACTCTCTATTTCATTTTTCTTCTTTCATTCTTACCCTTCCACAGTGCTCTCACACGCTTCGGTGCTGGTAAATATTTGCCTCAACCTCTGGTCCACAGTAAGGCCTCAACTCAATGTGTTTACTGCATTTTTCTTTGTCACACTTAGAGTCGTCAGTCTGGGTGTGGTGTGCAGTCCTGTAAGCCCGGTGTGTTAGAGGCTGAGCTGCAAGCATCACAACTTGGAGACCAGCTTGAGCAGCATACTAAGACTTATTTAATAAAAAGAAAACAGCTCCATCCATTTGCCTGCAAATTTCAGGATGTCATTGTTTTCACACCCGAGTAATACTCTGTTGTGTGAATGTAGCACATTTCTTTACCCGTTCTTCCATTGAGGGACATCTATGTTGTTTTCAGTTTCTGGCTGTTATGAATAAAGCTGCTCTGAACATAGTTGAGCGAGTGTCTTTGGGAATATGCCCAGGCGTTGTATAGTTGGATCTTGAGGCAGAACGATTTCCAGTTTTCTGAGAAAGTGTCAAACTGTAGCCTGGTCTTCTTGTGGGTCTTCTAATGTAAGAGCAGGGGCTGTTTCTGACTCTTTTGCCTGCTTTTGGGATCCTTTTCCTCATACTGGGTTGCCTCATCCAGCCTTTCTACAGGGGGAGTTGTCTAGTCTTACTGCAACTTGATATGCCATGTTTGGTTGAAATCCTTGGGAGGCCTCCCCCTTTTTTTGGAAGAAAGGAGGAAGAGTGGATAACAGGGAGAAGCTGGTAGGAGGTAGGGATCTGAGGGGAGGAGGGAGTGGAAACTGCAGACTGGATATAAAAAACAAATAAGGAGAGAACAGAAGCCTCAGAGGGGGCGGAGCTTGTCATAGGTGCTCTGTCATATAGTCTCTTCCAGATGTTGAAATGTTAGGCTGGGCAGGTAGGGCCAGCACCGGGACCTAGATCCCCCAGCTCCAAGTCTGCAATGCCACTCTGTTCTAGACCTCAGACCTTTCCTCATCATGTGTGAACCTGAGGATGCAGCCTCTGTGGAGAGCCCATTGCTCAGCTGCACCACCGAGGTCACCTGGTTGCCTCGTGGCACAGATTAGAGTCAGGGATTTATGTGCTAAAGGTTTTTCAGTTCCTACCTGTGATCTAATGGGAGAGAGCAAGGCAACCTAAACGTGCCACATTTTGTTTAATACACATCTTGTCAGGCACATTTTCTTTCTTTCTTTTTTTTTTCATTATTTACTTATTTATTTCTACATGCTGGAGTTGAAAGCCAGGGAGCTTGTGCTAAACCCCTGGACCACAGCACCAGTCCTTGGAAGTATTCTTTTTTTTTATCCTTTCTTTTTTAAAATTTATTTATTTTTATATCAATCACAGGTTAGGTTTTTTGCATCCCAGGCGTAGCCCCCTCCCTCATTCCCTCCCACCCTCCCCAACCCTCCCTCATTTCCTCCCCGCCCCCTCCAAGTCCACCAACAGGGGAGGACCTCCTCCTCTTCCATCCAACCCCCCTCATCCTGTCTCCTCAGGGCTGGCTGCAATGTCCTCCCCTGGGATCTAGCCAGGCACATTTCTAACCACAGTTTATTAGCTCTCTTCTTCCTCTTCCTTTCTTCCTTTCTTCCTTCTTTCCTTCCTCCCTCCTTCCTTCCCTTCTCCCTTCCTTCCTTCCTTCCTTCCTTCCTTCCTTCCTTCCTTCCTTCCTTCCTTCCTTCCTTCCTTCCTCTTTCTTTTTCTGGAGACAGTGTCTCACACTGTATAACTCATTACGTAGCCTGGGCTGTCCTGACTGTGTGCCAGTCTTCCCCCCTCAGCCTCCTGAGCGCTGAGATGATGTGAGTGTCTGGGTAGTGGAGGGCCTGTCTTAACCACCTAGACTCTCACTCAGCGGTGTCATCTTAATGAGAAGATGAGAAAGAGGGAGTAGTTGGAAGGAGGGGAGGAAGATACAGGGAATCTGGAAGAAGAAAATAAAGGGATGCAGAAAGAGGGAGGCAGAGGGGGAAGAATGAGAGATGTCTCTGGGGCTTTGTATTAAATTCATCTTACACAATACATCCTTCGTCTCAGATAAACGGGGGATACCTCCCAAGAGGCTGACTTGGGACAGGAGGATGTTCGTGTTTGCACTACTTGGCAGTGGTTTTGGTTTTGGTTGTGTTCGGAGCTCCGTTACACTAAGTGATGCTCAGATCTCTGACTGGGAAGTGACCTCTTCACAGGTGCCATCTTGGGAAGCCTGAAGAACTTGGCTTGTCATAAAAATTTTAAGGTATTGCCTGTGCTTGCTTTTTGTAGCTCCCCTGACTTGATTTCTCATTTGGTGTCTGTCCTTAGTTCATTCTTTCACTTTTCCTTGCCTCATTTTTAACAGTAAACTTTGCTGTTAATGCTGAATTATCCTCCATACAACACAGCGATCAGGATGGTGTTATTGCGGTTACCCTGCGTGATGCTGCAGTTTAACCCCTGTATTTTATAGAATGACAGAGTCTAGGGCTGGAGGGGCTTCAGAGAGCCTGCCAGCCTGCTGCTGAACACCCTGAGCCTGAAGGGGGACTTGAAGCCTTTCCTGTCACGTGGGCTGAAGCACAGCCCTAAAGGCTCCTTGGAACTGTCACACTTCCTTACTTGACAAAGGAGATGTTGAGACATGACAAGCTGAGGCTGTGCTGATAGGAAGATGGCTCTGGGCTACCTGACTGAGCTCTGAGTGTAATCACCTGTTCTGTGTGTATGTGTGTGCGTATTTGTGTGGTTACAGATGGTGTGTGTGTGGGTGCATGAGAACACATATACACATGTGCACATGTAGAGGTCAGGGCTAACCTTGGGTGTAATTCCTCAGGCTCTGCTCACCTTTAATTATCTTTATATTATTTATTTATTTACTCTCTCTGTGTGTGTCTGTGGGTACATGCACCATGATATGCACATGGAAGAAGAAAAGTTTGGGAAGTCAGTTCTTTCCCTCCTAGATGGATGCTCTGTTGCATGGAGTTTGGGTCATCAGACACAGTGGCAGGTGCCTTAACCTGCTGAGCCATCTTGCTGTCCCGTTCCCCATCTCTCATGGCCCAGGGATCACAAAATAAGCTGTGCTGGCTGGCCAGCGAGCCCAGGCGCCTGTCTGTGTCACCTCGTTAGCACTGGGGTTGTAAGTGCATGAATTATATCAGGCAGTCTTTTTTTCTTTCTTTCTTTTTGGGAAGGGGATCTGTTACAGTGCCTTTTAAAATTATTTCTTTTATTTTTGATATTATAATATCACATAATTTTCCTTTCCCTTTCTTCCCTCCAAACTCTATTTGCTTTCTTTAAAATTCATGGCCTCTTTTTTATTAGTTGTTGTTATATGCGTGTATGTATACAATATATTCCAAAATATAACCTGTATAAACATAGTCTGTCTAATGGATACATGTTTTCAGGCAATCTTCTATGGGCTCTAGGGATTGAACTCGGGTCCTCATGCTTACAAGACAAGCATTTTACTGACTGAACCATCTCAGTGTTTGTTTAAGATAGGGGAAGAGGAGGCCTCATGTGGAGAGATGGAGGCTGGGCAGAGGCCACCTGTCACAGGGCCCCAAAAGATGAATGCTGCTGAGCCTGGAAGGATCAGTTCTAGGCCAGCGCCTAACCCAGTCTTTGGCTTGTTGTCAGACTTCTCATGAGAGAAGCAGCAAGTCTGCCGCACAGCTCCAGGTGTGGGAGTTTGTCTCAGAAGCTCCAGGAACTGAATCCACTCTAAAATCAAGTTGCCTTCCTCGAATTAGTTTAATGTAGTTTTATAATTTCTGCACATAGGGTCTCTGGAGGAGAGATAAATTATTTCTACCTTATTTTGTTTAGGATCTGTGAGGATTAGCTAATTGTCAACCTGACACAACCTAGAATCTCTTGGGAAGACTGTCTCAGTGAGGATTGTCTACACGGGGCTGCCTGTGGGCGTGTCTATGGGGACTGTGTACATGGGGCTGCTGGTGCCGTCTCTAAGGTGATGGTTCACACGGTGCTGTCTGTGACATGTCTATGAGGGATGGTTAACTAGTGTGGGAAGACCTTGCCCACTGTGGGCGGCCTCATTCCCTAGGCAGGTCGTAGGGGTTCCTAGACTGTTTAAGAGCAGAGAAGCCATGCATCAGTTCTCTCTGCTCCTGACACTGTGGTTTCCCTACAACGATGGGCTAGAGTCTGGAACCCTGAGAGAAAATAAGCACTTTCTCCCCGAAGTTGCTTTTTGTCATGGTGTGTTATCATAGTAACAGAAAAGAAACTTGAAGAGTGTTTTCATGTCACCTGATGGTGTCTTTTCATGAGCAGCTGCTCTTTATATAGTGGAATCTGGTGTGTCAGACTTTTCATTTCTTATTGAAAATACCTTTGCTTACTATTTTTGACCTAAGATCCATGCAGAACTGACCTGTGTGTGAGGAGTGGGGTCTGGGGTCTGTGTTCACTGATCGTTTACTGTAAATGTGGCCTTTCCCCTCCTGTGCTATGCTTATGGACCCAGCGACTCTAAGAGTTATTTCGGGATGTTTGGGTTAAAAGCTAAGATGGAATCCAGAGTACATGATTCACTGTGGGAAGAAAGGTTTTTGGAAGAAAGTACCGAGAAAGCAGGGCAGACATCCCTGTCACCTGTGGAAGGAGGAGGCTGTGGCCATGTAAGGGGCCCAGACTCGCTGGAGTGGAGCTTGTGGCTGGCTCAGGGAAGGGTGCCAGGGCACAGAGCTTGGCAGGGACCGTCCAGGGCTGGGATACAACCAGATCCAGCTCCTACCGTGATGTCACCAGTGTGCACATTGCTCAGACTCCTCATGGCCATCTAGGGAGACCTGGGGGATAAAGGTCACACTATGGCTTCCATGGTTCAGCTTTGCATTACTTTATGCAGAGGCAAATGGCACAGTTCCCGAAGGCTTCCTGAGAGGATGCTGCTTTTGCAGCTGTTCTCAGTGCCGTGACCTGTACTCGAGGTCTTCCTTCTTAATGGCCACCTCTACAGGTGTGGGTGGCTTGCCTGGAAGTGTGACTCATCAGAGTCTTGGAGCTCCTCCTCCCTGCAGGAAGGAGTGCTTCAGTTAGAGAATAGCTATGTAACAGCAGTGCTGATGGTATTTATCCCACATCAGCTTCCCCCACATTCCTCTCAGGCCAGGGCTTCTGTGCCTGTCTGCTCGTGGTTACACCGGGCAAGGATAGGCAGCGGGAAGTCCTGTGAGCCACTGAGTTTGCACCTGCTCCACCTGTCTCATTGTGAGGAGCAACTGTCTCATCCCCTAATCTGTCCCAATGAGCTTGGCCAACAGGCTGACTCCATTTTTCGATGGATAGTTCCTGATCTATGGCCAGTGAATCCTCATGGTGAGGTCCAGGTCAGGCTGAGCTACAGAGTGTCTGCAAGCGAACAAAGAATCCCTAAAATAGGCAAAATGACAGGAGGTAGAAATGCAGAACCTTCCTGGCTTCCAACCCAAAATGAGCTATGTTCCTCTTGCAGCGGAAGGCTGGCCCAGCATCTGCTTAGAGCTGCTGGCAGTCAACCATTCCTCAAAACAGCAGGCGCACTGCCTTTGCTGTGAGTGCTCATGGGTGCTTCAGGACAAAGGGCTGTTTATGCAGATACATGGGGCAGCAGATGCTGGGGTGACGGCTGACTTATTAACCGCATAGTTTGTCTTTATAAACAAAGGGCTCCTTTGCTCTGCTCATCATGTCTTTGGGGACCAGTTGACTTCAATGAGCACACATTCTGTTTTTAGCTAACGTGTTTTGTGTGCTAAAGACTGCCTACATTGCTGTTGTGTAGCTATTTTCTCCTAATTGAAGCATTCCCTGCTGGAGGGAGGAGGAGGCGCCCAAGAATCAGGAAGCTCATGAAATTTACAAGACTTAAGGATAGTGCAGAGTACATAGGTCAAAAGGCCCCTGCCAATGTTGTAAGAGCAGTAAACAGTAGCTAGTGAAGTGTCATCCATGATGGGCTAAGTTTTTTAACGATGTAGCTGTTTTTGATCACTCATACTCTTTTAAGTAACTCCAATAAACTCTCAGTTTCCTCAAGCTGGACTTGCGTGGGAAGTTTCTTTGGTTTATTGTTGGTGCCTTACCTGGGTTCAAGGGGAAAAGCCACATGACAGTGGCCTAGAAACTCTTAAGCAGGTATATGCCTGTGACGACACTAGTTTGAAGATCTGTTGGCTCAGAGCTGTCCGTGTCTGGACTCTATTCACATAGTATAGCAATGAATATGATCAGAACATGGAATAATGGATCATACAGAAAGCAAAGGCTTTTTGTAGTTTCTTTCAAAACTCAATGTTCTACTTCAGTTGAAATTGTATTAAATGATCAGGAGAATACCCCCCGCCGTTGAGGTACCTTTCTAAATCTTTGTAAATAATTAGTTGAGTGTGCATAACTGCTTCTCTTTATTATTATTCAAGATTGCCTTTATCATATGTCTAGGATCCATGCTTTTAACTGCTATCATCTTTATAAGGACCATAGCTTTTATTCTAAAATTACAAGACTCTAGATGGTTTAAGCAGCAAACATCCTTTCTCTCACCTACCATGTTGTTCTAAATTTGAATTTTCTGACTCTTTCTTTATATTGCTAGTAGTAGGAATGTAGAAACAAAGAAAGTTAGCATGATGTTCTTCAAGCCAACAAGGCAGTGATGTGGCCTGTACATTACAGTTAGAGCCACTGAAATCGAAGCACAGTTATGCTGTGGACAGAGTCATTAGTCTAGAAGCAAGCGTGGATGTTCTGGTGTGTTACTGCCCTGGGTCATGTGCCAAGGTAGGGGCAGGAAGCACCTGTCACTCTCTGAATGCCCACAGACAGCTAATGCTGTGTCAGCCGGTACAGACATGCTTTATGGGGATGCGTGGGCGTTTGTAAATAACATGTTTTCAAATCTAAATCTCCGTTTTCCTCCAGCTTCTTAGACATGCACCTCCCCTTTTCCTTTCTCCTATGGTCAACTTCTTCTCAGTTCATGAAAGAGGTACCTCTTCCTAAAAGGATTGTGTTACAAGTGTGAGAACTGAGGAGTACCACAGCACTGGTTCTGAAGTCTGGGAGCCAGGACACTTCTTTGCACCAAGACAGCAGCTTCCTTCCTTCCTTCTTTCCTTCCTTCCTTCTTTCTTTTTTCTTTCTTTCTGTCTGGCTTTCTTTGTTTGTTTCTTTCTTTCTCTCACTTTCTTTCTTTCTCTTTTTCTCTTTCTTTCTCTCTCTCTCTCTTTCTCTCTTCTTTCCTTCCATCCAGAAGAGAAAGTGGTCTTATTTGGCTATGACCCTAGAAAGTCTAGGGACTTTATTAGTTAAGCTAGTGCACCTATTTCCCACAAATCTAGTGCGTTAATTCATAGCTCCAACACTTTGGTGAAAACACAGTCAAAGCAGAGAGACAGTTTCTGTCCATCTCATGGCCATGTACAGCTCAATCTAATTGAATGAAGGGCAAGTTTGCAAGAGACCATCCTTGGAAGCCAGAGGCTGTGCATCCCTCAGTAGATGTTAAGAGGCCCCCCCTTCTGAATTGTCCACAGGTAAGCAGCAAAAGGCTGAGAGAAACGAACCATTACCTGGTTTGACCTCGTAAGCCCCCGCTGGGCTGCTCAGGTAGGAGAAGGAGACTGGATGCAGGAATGGGGTAGCAGGTGTGGTGGATTCCAGCTGTGCATGTTCAACAAGAAGGACAGACTTGAGCTGCTGGCCCTATGTGTATGGTGTGTGCTTGAATAGAGCTCATCGGTTAGTTTGAGAAGTATATGAGCTGGAGAGAGTTTATAGACTTGATACAATCCTTTTATTCTCACTTGTTGACAAGAGCAACAGGTAAGGCAAAACTTAAGCTGGAGGGTGTGCTTCACGCATTCCCTTTGTATGGGAAAAACAACAAGAAAAAAATCACTTGAGACGCAAGAATCAGTACTTCATTCTCCTTCTTCTGAAAACCTTTCAAATGCTCCAAACAGTCTGCTATGGTCTGAACGTTGAATACTGGAAAATGAGTGTGTTGGACTGAACTTGTGAAGTTGGCTAGGTCATGGGGAGAGTGCTAAGAATTGAGGGTAGAGCCGATTGATGCCTTTAATAAAGAGACTTCCAGCGGAGACGGCTTGGAGGTTAAGAGCACTTTTTTTGCAGAGGACCTGGGTTTCGTTCCGCACACCAGCAGCTCCAGCTCTCTGTTAAGTCCAGTTCCACGGAATCTGATGCCTACTTTGGAACTCCTTAGACACCAGGCACACACATGATGCAAATGCATATATGCAGGCAAAATATTCGTGTGTAAAAGTGGCCTTAAAGGGACACAATGAGAAGATGTCATCCATGGAAAGGAGACCCCACCATGTACTGAATCTGATGGGACCTTGACCTTGGGCTTCTAAGACTCCAGAATTGTAAAAAATAAATCTCTGTTATGTGTAATTTGCCTAGTCTATGGCACTTTGTCATAGCAATGCAAATGGATTCAAGCTACAACCATCATATTAAGAGGTGTATATTGTATATTTAGCAAAATCATAATGCATTTATGTATCAGGTATAATTACAATGACAACAATCTACAACAATTTTTAATACTTTATGGCTTTTCCTATAGAAAAACAAGCTTGTGTACATTTTTGATGAAGAGAAATGAGTAAATAAACAAAAGAATTTCAAGCATGGAAATTGTTGTTCTGAGGTAAAGTATGTGGGGGACACTGGTTATGTAGTGCCTTAGCTAGCATAATTTTTGCTGTGGCAAGGCACCATGACCAAAGCAACCTGGGGAGGAAAGGGTTTATTTGGCTCACACTTTCATATAACTGTTCATCATCGAAGGAAGTCAGGGTGGAGGCAGGAGCTGACGCAGAGGCGGCCGAGGGCGCTGCTCCCTGTCTTGCTCCCAGCTTGCTGAGCTGCTTTCTTATAGAACCCAGGACCAGCCCAGGAGTGGCCTCCCCATCGTCACTAATGAAGAGAAAGCCCTTCAGGCTGGCCTGTGGCTAGGTCTTATGGAGGCATTTTTAAGTTGAGATCCCTCATCTCAACTTGTGTTGGGTTGACTAAAAGTGTCCAGCACATGTGGGTCCCAGGAGAAGAGAGGATATAAGATGAGGTTGCTCACACTTACATAAACAGAAGAGCCAGGACTTGTTTGTATACCACTGGTGCGCATGCTGGTGGCAGTCTTGAGTACCCAAAGAATTAAAAAGCTGTGAGGGTTTTATATAAAGAGATAGTACAAGTGTGAAAGCAACTCTTATTTGCCTGAGGTAATTGTCATCTCTGAGGCGTACTGCCTCTGTCTGCTAACCTAGGCCTAGTCCTGGAAACTTTTAGCCTCTGTACAATCTAACTTAGGCCTACAATGTTTTCAGTCTCTGAGACTTACTGCTGAATAAGATCACCCTTTCTTGTTCTTTCTGAACTCTGGGTTGGCTAGTTCAACTCAGCTGTTCTGGCTCAAACTCCTCTCCCAGCTGACTGATTAAATCTGGCTTCTCTAAGTTTCTCACTGAATTGCTCTGCTTGGCCTCATACTAACTTTGGCAATCTGTTCTAATCTCCTGGCTCCTTCTCATTCTCTGGCTCATTCTGTCTTCACCTGTGTCTAGCTTGTTCTCTCTTCAACCTCTCTCTGTGAAACTCTCCGGGTAAAACTGCCTCTGAATTCTATGAACTCAACTCCTCTACACTGTGTCTCAACTCACTGATTCAACACAACTGTCTGAACAGAATTGACTAGAACTCAGAGATCTGCTTGCCTCTGTCTCCTGGGATTGAAGGCATGTCTGTATTCCAGCTGGACCCCACAGACCCAGAAGATCTTTGGGTGTGCTCTTTTGCCAGAGCAGCCATGTTCTAAAGTCCTCTTCACACAAGATGGCCTAGAGCACTCAAGAATACTGGTGACTGGCATTCTCTTGTTGGGCCTCAAAGAAGGAGGAGTTGATTGCTAACTGTTTGTGGCTGTCTGGTTGAAATGGTGACCTTGGTCATGGAAACCTTTTCTGCACATGGTTACATGGATCCCAATTTTAGCAGGTTTCATGCCTGATCACACATAGGCAGAAGGTGGGTAGTAGAGTTCTAAAAGCTCAACGGACACAGTTTGCCTTACAATCATGCATCCCACACTGGTTCAGGCTGGAGTGGCCCCTGTCTCTAGCTCTCAGATGTATCAGTGGACATTTCTGAAGGGAAAATAATCACAAGAGATGGGCTGCCAAGGAGGAGTATATTACTCCATTACTTGAGAATCAGAGAGTATGCAGCTGTGGGCAGGGGCAGACCCCAGTGAGGTTGGGGTGTACTGCTGAAGGCAGGTAAGGGCTCCATGTTGGGAGACGTTGTTGGGAAAGGGACTTGTGAACTTAAGGCAAGTAGAGTCCCCGGTTGCCAAGCCACCCCATGTTTGCCTGCCTCACCAGAAAGAGCGATGTCAGGGTTTCACATTGTCGGGCCAGCACTGACAGTTCTTGAGTGGCTCCTTTCAATGAATTAAACTTACCATGAAAACATTAAAATATCAACTTTAAACAATAATGCCTAGCACATAGTTAAAACATTTCAGGAAGCACATGAGGAGGAAAGTCCAAAGGGGTGGTTTGAAGTTTGAGAAAGTGTCCAGCAGAAATTTGTGTATGCAATATCCTCTTTTTTCTCCCATAGAAAATCTGCGCTGACAATTCATACATGCCAAAGAAAAGAAACCCCTTCAATATAATTTTAGTAATGCTTAGGATTGCCATAATGACCTTTACATACAAAAAATTACAGACGTAAAAAATTCCACTGTTTGTGCAACTATATTCCCCTGAAGGTGGCAGAGAGGTGAGTGTGCCATCCTGGGCCCTCAGCTCTGACAAGCAGGCAAGTGCTCCCTGGCTTTCAGATGTGACACTTATGTCTCTGTGAACATCTGTACCTACACTTTGTAAAGACGCGATCATTAAGCCAGAGCCCACTTCACCAGCGTGGGTGCTGTATTTTAACTCAAGCCTCTACTGAACCCAATCTCAAATAAGGTAATGGTTTAAGGTACTTGGGCTAGAACTTTAATGTGTATCTTGGAGGATAAGCAGTTCACCCTAGAACTTAGATCCTAAGTTCTCCAAAAAAACTGTTAGTGAAAGCAACCATGTGGAAAATATAAAATGCCTGGGATCTAAGCAAAAGCAGGAGATTCTCAGTGTGGAAAATGGCAGTCACAGTACAGATCTGCCCTTCTGTGCCGCTCAACCCTGGATGGAGTACCTGCACTAACATTTATTAAAGACAACATCTGGGAGAAAGAGCTCGTCTGATGATTCTCCTCCTAAGCCAAAGCTTGTGGAAAAGGAACACATTAAAGAAAGGAAGCCTGTTAATCTGATCACAAACTGATGGATTTAGACTGGGCGAGGCAAAGGAGGCAGTTTTTACTAAAAGGACTGTTCAAGAGTATTCCATGTGTGGTGGTTCCCGCAGGTCCATGGGGAGGGACGCTGCCAGGAGGTGTGGCCTTGTTGGAGGAAGTGAGTCACTAGGGCGTGGGCTTTAAGGTCTCAGAACCTCAAACCAGGCTAGTGGTTCACAGTCACTTCCTGCTGCCTGAGGACCCAGATGTAGAACTCTCAGCTCCTCTCCAGCACTACTTCCTGCCATCACAGTTACTTGCATGAGGATGATGGACGAAAGCTCTGAACTGTAAGCCGTTGCCAGTTAAATGCTTTCCTTTATAAGAGAGAAGCCCTGACTAGACCCCAGGAAACATGATAAAAGCAACGTGAGAAGTGGAGCCCGATTCAGCTGAGCATGCTGGAGAAGACTTTTGTAGAGGGAGGGAGAGGGGAAGAAGTGACACAATGTGTCTGGGAAATCAGATGACACTTGAAGTGAAAAGCAGGAGAGGCAGCCAAGAAATAGCACATCAAAGGAGCATGTTACAGGTGACAAGCAAGGGAAGAATGAAGTCGGGCTGTTACTTTTGGATTTTAAGACAGGCTCCTGTACCGTAGTCAGATTGGTATAGAACTAACAATAATCTTTCCGCATTAGTGTCCTGAGTGCTGGGATAATTCAATCAACTGTAATGTATTTATTTACAGATTTATTAGGTAATCAAAGTAAGCTCTGAGTAGTTTAAACCTTAAGCTAATCAGGTGGCATTGACAAGCCCACAAGGACATTCATTGCTATGGGCTCTGTCTCCTTGGCTTGAAAGACACCAACAAACCCTACAGTTTTTATAAATGGTTCCTTTAATACCATGATTAATGAGGGATTTTTTCTCAATATTTTCAGACAATAAAAACAAGTAGATAATTGTAAAATAACCACACATTCTTCCCTTACCGCAAAGATGATGTTTTTTTTTTTTTCTGGGACTTTAAGCTTCTGTCAGCTTGAGCCCTGCTCTGTCTAGTAAAATGCAGAAGAGGTAAAGATGGGCCAGGAGACACGGCTCTGTGTGCTGACTTCTCGTGCACTGTGTTCACGTCTCAGCTTCATGGGGGTGGAAGTGGGCAAGGCTAGGGCGTAGTTTTCCTGCACCTCTTCTTCTTCTTGATCCCTGATACCTCCACATGAACAAGCTTAGATCTCCTGCTAGGGGATGAGAAGATGAGAGAAGATGAGAGGCCATGTGGAGCAAAGGGGTGGCTCTGCATGAGTTTTCAGACCTGTGGGGGAGGCTAGCCCAGGTTGGCCGCAGTGACCCTACAGCAGCCCAAAGATGCACAGGGAGCCAGGACAGGACAGAGAGCTTTCCGGCAGAACTCAGCATATCCACTGACCCATGCAAGGCTGCAGTAGGAGCTCCCTTCACCTTTTTTAATTTTTAGAGCCAACAAGCACGGAAGTGGTTCATTACCTAGTAAAAGCTCAAGATAAAATCTTACCCACTGTACACAGATAACTAGCACTAGAACCTTATGAAGACAAACTTGGTAGTGGTAGGCATCCCTCAATTTTACTCATACTCACTGAACTGTTTAGTTTTACAGGAGCTAATATGGGGATTTTAGACTTTTACAAATACTTAGGTCACGCAGGGAGAAGGGTCTGGGGACAGAGCACCCTGCCCGTGAGCTCCTGAGCCTTGGAAATGCCCTCTCCCATGACTAAGCTTAAAGACCAGACAATACTTTCAGCCACTCTGTTCTCCACTAGCTCTTTGCACATGTTCCAAAGCCCCTACAAGCCCTCCCCTCCCCCCTCCTCTGTGACTCTCTTCCTGGTCAGAGGCAGCTGTTTTCACTTTCTCCCCAATAAATATCTTGTGTGAGGTTTGTTGCATGGTGTGACTGGTATTCCTTGGCTCCAGACTGCCAAGGTGCCCTTGTGCCGGAAAAAGCCTTCCAGCTATAGGATGGCATTTATGGCTTAGTTATGTTGTGTGATGAAGCTTTTCCTGGGGAGCTGTGGCACCCATCCACTAACCCCCAATGGGGAAACCATGACAGACCACAGGACACTGCCGAAGCCCAGCATGGAAAACCATGAATTTCACTGGAGTTCTTGCAGGAATGTGGGTGAGGGGTGACTTACAGGAGCAGAAATGACCCAAACACAGCTGCATCACCAGCCTGGATGACTGCTCACAGAGATGCACCCTGCACAGCCTCAGGCCGCTTGGCAGGGGGGAGCGCCCTTTCCAGGAACCTAGGCTGGTCTGAACCTCTTCAGGTACCTGGGCTGGTCTCCATCCTTTCTGCAGCTTTGCTTGATGAGAATCTTTGGCAGCTTGGCATGTGTGGGAGGGCCTGGCAGCTTCTACTGCCTTCCTTGGCAGGGAGGGGCCTAGTGAGTGTCATCACTTCAGGGACTCGCTGAAGCTCTTTTGAGCTGTTTACCTTCCTGTTTAAGGAGCTTCCCTTCAGGATAGAGTGTGGCCATCTCAGAAGAAACTGTTCCACAGCAAATTATACAACTTCAGACTGTGAGAAAACATAGGGACTTTTCTGGTTCAGTAGCATATAAATTCCATTAGCTCTATGGTTCTCAGCCTACAGGTCATGACCCCCTTGGGGATGGTTCGAAACCCTTTCACAGGGGACCATCCAGAAATACAGATGTTTACATTACAGTTCATAACAGTAGCAAAGTAAGTTATGAAGTAGCAACAAAAATGGTTTTGTGAAAGGGTTGCAGTATCAGGAAGGTTGAGAAGCGTTGCTCTAGTATTTTCTCATTGCCATTTTTTTTTTTTAATGTAGTCCATACTGGTCTCAGATCAGTTATCCTCCTGCCTCAGCCACTTGAGTCTGGGATTGTAGGCTTATGCCATGATGCTTGATGAAAAATACATTCTTAAAAATATTTGGAGCCAGGTAAGATGACACGTCTGCAATCCCAGCACTGGAAGACAGAGGTAGGAGAACTGCAAATTTGAAGTATGAAAAAAACCCAAGGAGGCAAGGGAAAAAAAGAGAATGATTGAAGCACAAACATTTTAAAATAGTAACAAGACCTTTGACCTAAATGTTACTAAAGAAAAGTTATTTATATCTGGTTTGGCCTTAGGTTCACCCCGTAGCCCAGGCTGACCTCAAACTTCCTATCTTCTGCTGTGGCCTCCCAGGCAGACATGTATCATATTCGTGTTCAGATTTTATCTTTTAAGAGTAGACAGGTAAGTGTGGGTCAAGAACTTCCGTTTGTTCTCATTGGGAGCTGGGATTTACCAGGAGACCAAGCTGGGCTGCACAGAGACGGAGACACCTCTGAGACCTCCCAACTGGAGGCCCTCTGCCGAAGGACGCTGCCTTCGCCAGCGCTCCTGAGTGTGCCCCACACATGCCCTGCCCTCTCTTCATGCCGTGGGTCGGAAAGTGTTGGTGATAGGGCGTTCTGGGGCACATTAGTGCCAAGTGCCCAGCAGGCGGGTAACTGAGCATTCTGCTGTGCACCGTTCAAACTGACTGTGACCTCGGGTCTGGCACTAAGCAAAGAGTGTAGAATCAGAGGGTTGAGCCATACTGTCCTCCCCGGTGTCGAGGCCTCAGCCAGGCTGTCACCTTCACAGCAACTGCACCAGGTTTGGGCAATCGGCCACTGGCAAATCACTGGCCACATTTTTGACTTCTATTTCCTGACTAGTTCATTCAGGGAGCAAAGCTGGAGCTTTCTGCAGACGGACCTGAGAAGGAGCGGCAGTGGCCACTCTTGCTGTGGTGGCTGGCCCACAAAGCCAACCCGACTGCGGCCGGTGGGCTTGTCTGGGGCGGGGCTCTGCTTGACTTACGTTAATAGAAGTTTAAAATTACAGCGCACATGTGTGTGTGTGTGACTGTGTGTGTGTGTATGTGTATGTGTGTGACTGTATGTGTGACGGTATGTGTATGTATGTGTGTTTATATGTGTGTGTGTGTGTGTATGTATGTGTGTATGCCTGTGTGTATGTGTTTGTGACTGTATGTGTGTGTGTGACTGTGTGTGTATGTGTGTGACTGTATGTGTGTGTATGTGTGTGTGTATATATGTGTGTGTGTATGTGTATGTATGTGTGTGACTGTGTGTATGTGTATGTATGTGTATGTGACTGTGTGTGTGTGACTGTATGTGTGTGTGTATGTATGTGTGTGTGTGCCTGTGTATGTGTGTGTATGTGTATGTATGTGTGTGTGCCTGTGTGTATGTGTGTGTATGTGTGTGTGTATGTGTGTGTGTGACTATATGTGTGTGTGACTGTGTGTATGTATGTGTGTGTGTATGTGTATGTATGTGTGTGACTGTGTGTGTGTATGTGTGTATGTGTGAGACTCTGTGTGTGTGTGACTGTATGTCTGTGTGACTGTATGTGTGGGTGACTGTGTGTGTATATATGTGTATGTATGTGTGTATGTGTATGTGTGTGTATGTGTATGTATGTGTGACTGTATATGTGTGCAACTGTATGTATGTGTGTGTATGTGTGTGTGACTGTATGTATGTGTGTGTATGTATGTATGCGTGTGTGACTGTATGTGTGTATGTATGTGTGTATGTATATGTGTGTGACTGTATGTATGTGTGTGTATGTGCATGTATGTGTGTATATGTATGTATGTGTGTGTGACTGTATGTGTGTATGTATGTATGTATGTGTGTATGTATATTGTGTGACCATGTATGTGTGTGTGACTGTATGTATGTATGTATGGACACTTGCCATGGTATGTGCTTAGAGGTCAGAGACTACCTTGAAGGAGTCAGTTTTTTCCTTTCACTGTGAAGGTCTGGGAGACTGAGCTCAGGGTGTTGGCCTGGGCAAGCACCTTTGGCTGCTGACCGGCTCACTGGCCTTCTTCTGTTTATGTTCAGAACACTTGACAGTAAATACAGATTTTGTGCTTCTATAGAAATGTGTAGCAGTGTGCACAGGACAGTAGGCGGGAGGAGGAGGAGAAGGCTGGTGCCGGCCAGCTTTTCAGTTTGATAATAACACTTCATGTTCAGGCCCCAAACACTTCCTGCCTTTTCATTAGAATAAGCACAGTCTGGCGCTGGCCCCACAGCAGATTTCCAACAGTGTCAAGAGCAAGGTCATCCTAGAGTGATGAGGGAGAGGAAGCTGGGACCTGGCTGTTCACACCGGAGCGGCACTCACGGCCGTGTATGCGGTCACGGCTCCAGTGTGTGCTGTCCCCACACTCACGTGTTTGAGCACTTGGTGGCACTGTTTAGGGCCTTTAGGAGGTGGGCCCTCCCTGGAGGGAGTGTGTGCATGCGTGTGCATTTGTGTGCGTTCGTGTGTGCATGCGTGTGCATTTGTGTGCATTCGTGTGTGTGTTGACATCACTTGAGGTTTTCTCATCTAGCCCTGCCTCCTCTCTGTCTGATTGTGGCTATGACCTCCTGCTGCCCCACCCCTCCCTGCCATGTTGGATGACGAGCCTTTGAACTGTCAGACAGAAATCCTTCCTCCCTGACACTGGTCAGATACTTCATCACGGCAGTGGGAGGAGTGGCTAGTCCACCCACCAAGCGTGTTCATTCCAGTTGTATCTTCAGAGACTTTGGAAGTGGCCAGAGGGCAGGTCTGTAGATTCTGAGGAGCCACCTTGCAGAGTGGCTGGTGTTCCACTTGCCACCCGGCTTCCCTATGTACCAATCTGCACAGGCCACATGGGTATCAGCTCCAGGCCCAGTGGTTGTGAAAACACTTAGATCTTCCTCCAGCACAGTTTCAAAGGCACTGGCCACTGCTCAGTGTGGGCTTGCCCTCCGTCCACCCTGGAGTGCAGGATGAGGTACTGTGCTTCACAGGTGATTTAAGAGGAAAAGCCTAACTCTGGCTTGTCGCTTCAGAGAGCTGTAGTCTGTGGTTTCTTGGTCCCAAGAGCTGGGGTAAGACACTGCAGTGGCCAAGTGTACACATCTTCAGACTCACTCCTTTCCACAGCTAACCTCACCCCCAGATCAAACAGCCTCCCAAAACAGCACCAGGAGCCTAGGGAAGCCTTCTGCATGAGCCAAGAGCTGGCCCTTCCCAGGCTTGGGGAGTCCCTCCTGCATACTTGCCCTCTTCCTCTGCTGGGGGGTTCTGTGTAGAACCTGCTCATATTTGGAAATTCTGCAAGGGCCCTTGATACACACACAGACACATATACAAACACACAAACAGACAGACATAGATGCACCCACAAAAACACAGACACACACACAGAGACACACTGACACACAGACAAACACAGACACACAGACACACACACACAGACACATACATAGACACAGAGACACAGAGACACAGACACACACACACAGACACACACACACAGATACTCACACAGACATATACACAGACACACAGAGACACAGACACAGACACACAGAGACACAGATACACACACACACACACACACCTATGACCTCTTCATCAGTTCTCTATCGTAGTCCCCAGGATGCAGCTCCATGTGTGTGTCTGCTGCTGTGTCTGCTGCGAGCACCAGGATCTCAGCCTCGAAGAATGTGGCAGAGGAGAGGCTGCGGTTGGTGCCTGGCAGGGAGACCCTCCACGCTTCTCCCTGCAAGGACAGGAGGGCCACTTCCTGGTGAGGACTAGGCCATTTCCGTAGAGCTCACAGTGTTCTGGGGGCCTGATGTGAGGGCCCAACTATGGGGGCATCTACCCATTGTGTCTCCCTGCCTAGGGAGTGCTGGCCGGGACTTGGTGGGAGTGGACTCCTCTTGGTGCTCTATCGCAGCTCAGCTCTGGTCTCTGCAGGGAGCGGAGCCGCTGAGGGACCTCTCGGTCCTGGCTCTCACCCTCGGTGATGGGGGTCTCGGCTGCGTGGCTCAGTCTCTCCTCCATAGCAGTGTCTGTGGAGCGACAGCCTGCCAACTCCACTATCCGTGGATGTCTCGTCTTCACTGTCCACGTGATGACATCGGGAGTCACCGCGGAGACAGTCTGCGCCTGTGGGGATATTTCTGGAGACCTGCTTTGAATCATTGTGTACGGTCCCAGGTGCTAGGATCTTGGGCAGAATAAAAAGGAGAAGTGAGCAGAGCCTCAGCACCCAGCTGTTTCGTGACTGTGGGTGCCATGTGGCCAGGCGGCGCACGTTCCTCTGCCTTCCGTGCCACGTGCATGACACCCTCACAGTGAACCAAAGCCAGCTCCTCCTTCCTCAGGTTGCTCTTGTTAGTGATTCCTCACAGCAGTGACACAACCCGTGACCTCACTCTCCTCCGTGTGTCTTCCTAGCTGACCCCTGCAGAGAGCTCTAGGCACCGAGCTGCTGTCCTCTGCCTGTGCTCCCCACCTTCCCTGAGCGCCACCGAGAGGGTCCCTGTCGCTGCGTGTCAGGTCAAGCTCCAGCTCAGAGCTCCTCATGACACTTTCTTGGATGGCTGGTTTTGCCAAGCTCTGCTTTTGAGAGACCCCTGAGATGAAGGCAGCCACGTTCCCCTTGGGTCAGCTGCTGGCTGCTCTGGGAGGGGCCAGCCTCCACGCTATGGTCCTTGACATAATCGCCAAGCGGCTGCCAGCAGTGGTGACCACAGTGACGCCGAGCAGCCCTGCGCTGCTCACCCCTGTGGACCTCCTCCTAAACTGCAGCTGCTATGCGTGGTAGGCGAGTCAGGAATTGTGTGTCTGTGTCACCAGCAGCCATTTGGAACAAGATGAGAAGAGAACAAGAAAGAAGTTATCTTGGTTGATTTTTTTGATGACTTGATGTAAGCTAGAGTTGTCTCACTGAAGAAATTGCCTCCATCAGGTGGCCAACGCTTGACTGACGTGGGAGGGTCCAGCCTAGGGTCTGTGGACCCCTCCTGGGCGGGCAGTCCTGTACAGGAAGGCAGGCTGAGTAGTACAGAGAGCCATCCAGGAGGCAGCACCCTTCACAGCCCTGCTTCAGTTCCTGCCTCGAGTTCCTGCCTGACTTCCCTCAGTGGTGGACCACAAACTGAGAGATATAAAGCAAAATTAACCCTTTCCTCCACAAGCGGCTTCTGGTCAAGGTGTCTCGCCAGAGCAACAGAAGCTAAGACAGATAGAGCGTGGGAAGAGAAAGACAGAGCCACTCCACTGACTGAAACAGAGATTGAGGCCACGTGGAGTAAGGCGAGCTGTCCACACCTCCCACCAAGCACACTGCCCCAGACCTGTTTCTATGACAACTGGATGAAGACCTTAAAAGATCCAGCTTGAGGCTGCCCTGCAGAGGGGTGATTAATGAGACAGGGGGACGATTGCATTTGCCATGTTTCATGATGGAGGAAAGGTGACTGGTAGTTTACGTCTCAGTTGCGGAGCACACAGCCTGAGCTCTGGTGGATCATGCTGCATCCCATGAGTCTCCAGGGCTAGTGCACACTGTGTCCAGGCTTTCTTACCAGCCTCTGTTCCATTCCTGTGTGGAGCTACCTGGATTTCAGTTAATGGCTCCAAGCACAGTGACCCAAAGGACACTCCTTGCCTTGGGACCTTTGTAGGTGCCTCAGTGGTGCTGCAGAAGACTGCCCCATCTGGGGACTTGGTCACTGCAGTTCCACAGGTGTCCCGCTTGAACCCCAAATGCAAATTGTTGCATTATTTTAATACATACAATTAAAAGCACAGACCTAGTAGCCCATTTAACTAAAACAGGTAAAATGTAGGTATTTCAACGTGTGGCTCATTGATAAGAACACCATGACTAAGCAGATGGGAAGTTAAAGCTGAGAGTTTCTTCCCCATCACCTCCATAAATAGTAACCATTTGATATGCAGAACCGAAGTCAGTCATTATCGGGGGAAATTACTTCTGATCTTTTTCTTTGTATGGCTGATTTCTTCTCCTGCCCTGTCAAGGGAGACTTTTACCTTAAGACTGTTACCCCTTTTAACTTCACCTCTTCTTTATCTTACGTGACAGGAGGCTGGCAGCAAGCTGGGGTGTGTTGTTAAATTTTAATCATCCTTCTGCCCGTGAAGCTGGTAATTGGTCTGCCTCAGCAGTGCTGCTCTGTCAGTCTCCATGAGTTTCCTGCCAGGAGCCTCCTGAGTAGCCAAGGCTTCGATGTCACCGTGACCCAAGCTCAGCGTGGATTTCACGGCCACATTATCCAGGACCCACCTGTCATCAGCTCCAGCTCCCAGGGCCACGTGTGCATTTTCCTTCTTCTCTCCTTTTAGCCAATGGGATCAATCAATCAATCGAGAAATAAATGTAGTGTTAGCAGGTCAACCTTCTTTATCAGAGACCTGGCCGTTATCTCTCCTGCCTTGTTCTATCCAGTAAAGATCCCTTCCTAGTGGTCGTCAGAAGGTGCCTAGGCTTGGGGAACAGGGCAGGGGCCAGTGGAAACAACTCTGTGCTCTGCTTTGCTGTGCATCTGAAAGTGCTAAAAAATTAGGGTTATGATTTTGTCTTCTTTGTCAAGAATCCGGGGTCCATAGGTGTGTGTTTTATTTCTGGGTCTTTGATTTAATTCCATCGATCCACCAGTCTGTTTCTATGCCAGTACCATGCTGTCACTGAATTCCTGAAGGTCTTTAATTAATTAATTTATTTCTGTCTTAACCCGGAAGTCACTCAGTACAGAGTTGTTCAGTTTCCATGAGTTTGTAAGGTTTTTGTTGTTTCTGTTGTTGAAACCCACTTTAATCACATAGCTTTGGTCTCATAGGATGCAGGGGGTTATTTCTGTACCCTTAGAACAACAGGCAGGTGCATCGGTCTCATAATCTCAGTTTTCTTGTATCTGTCGAGACTTGCTTTGTGACCGAGCTTGTGGTCAATTTTGGAGAAAGTTCGTGTGGTGCTGAGAAGAAGGTATATTCTTTTGTGTTTAGGTGAAATGTATGTCAGCTGTCTGTTAGGTCCATATAGTTTATAATATCTGTTAGCTTCAGTATTTCTCTGTTTCGTTTTGTCTGGATGGTAAGAGTGGAGTATTGAAGTCTCCCACTGTCAATGTGTGATGGTTGATATATGATTTAAACTTTAGTAATGTTTCTTTTAGAATCATAGGTGCCCTTGTATTCAGGGCAAAAAGGTCAAGAAGTGAAACGTCATCTTGGTGAATTTTTCCTCTGATGAGGATGAATCTGTCTCTTTTGATGAATTTTGGTTTGAAGTCTCTTTTGTTAGATATTAGAATGGCTACTCCAGCTTGCTTCTCAGGTCCTTTGGCATGGAAACTCTTTTCCAACCCTTTACTCTGAGATAATGTCTTTGATGGTATGGTGTGTTTCATGTACGCAGCAGAGAGATGAATCTTGTTTTGTATCCATTCTGTTAGTTTGTGTTTTTTTTAATTGGAGAATTGAGTCCATTGATATTGAGAGATATCAATGACCAATGACTGTTGGTTCTTGATTTGTTGACTTTATTACAGAATATCTTGTTATCTCCATCTATGGTAACTGAAAGTTTTGCCAGAGGGTAGGGGAATCGGGGATAGTGTTGGAATGGGATTCCAAGAGAGTAGAATAGGTCCAGAGCAGGCCTCCAAGCTGGTTAGATGCAGCTGCCTTTTGAAGGGCATATTTCTATTCAATCTTGATTTGGTGTGTGTGTGTGCGCGCACGAGGCAAGGCTGGAAGCTAGAGACAAACTTCAAAAGTGGCTTCTTAGGAGCTATGCATCTTGCCTTTATGTTTGTTTGTTTCTATTTATTCATTTCATTTGTGTGGGTGTTTTACCTGAATGTAGGTCTGTGCACCATGTCTGTGGCGTATGTGAGGCGACTAGAAGAGGGTGTTGGTCATGCACCTGGAGTTATAGGCCATTTTTAGTTATGATGTGGGTGCTGGGTGTTGGCTCCAGGTCTCAGGGAAGGGCAGTCAGTGCTCTTAGACACTGAGCCCCCTCTCTGGTCCCTTGACTTTGCTCTTTGAGACAGGATTTCTCCCTGGGATGAGGGGTCCAAAGTTCAGGCTGGTCTGGCTGGTCAGTGAGCCGCAGGCAACCTCCCTCCAGCCTCTGCCTCCTCAGTGCTAGGCTCACAAGCACACTCCACCATGCCCCCTCTCTCTAGTTTGAGTGCTGGGGATGGCACTCAGGTCTCCAAACTTGTATGACAAACACTTTACAGCTAAGCCATCTTCACAACTCAGCTCTCACTAGAGACTTTCAGGAAAGCTCTTTTAAACTTATACCTCCACACTTCATAGTTTCCGTTTTAGTGTTAAAAAGCTCTTCTGGTAGACACATCTTGCTGGTATTGTTTAAGCACAACCATCATGGTTATTTTACAGTCCCTGTCTAGCTGATGGGTCTGACTATGAGTCTGCTTTGTTCCTTCTTTGTGATTTAAATGCGAGTGAGTCGTTTCTGTGAGTCAGAGGTTCTGTTTGCACATTGGAGGTTTGAATACCACTTACACCTGTGCTGTGGCTGGGTGTGTTGTGCCCTCTGGGGTCCACTAGGATTGAAGGTGTGGTCCACTGGGTGGCATTGCTGGGAGGTGAGGGATGTGTAGGGAGCAGGGCCGGGGGAGGGGCTGTGCCCTTGGAAGACAAGTCTCTGGATAGGACTACAGCCTGGAGTCTCTCTGCCTTGGAGGGGGTTATAATCTTTGGGTTGCTCCTGTTTCAGGGTCCTGCTTTTTGCCTCCTGCCATTGTCTGTGAGCCCTGGGGTGAGGCAGAAGGACAGTCCTCTCCAAGCCTGGCCTGTGTGTTTAGACCTAAGCCTCAGAGACCATGAGCTACAGAAGGCAATTTACTGCGAAAGCAGTTGGTGCGGGCGTCTCAGTGACACACAGCTGAAATGTGCCAGGGCTTTTGGTGGGCCCTGGAGGTTAAGTGCAGCTAATCTGGGCTTAGTGATTCCTACTTCAGTTCTGTCAGTGCGGAGGGCTGCTGCTTGGTACCTAGCATGTGGCCTGGGCTCTTGCAGAGCCCTGTTAGCACCAGGTATTCTGAAAGGTGTGTTCTTGATCTTACTCCTCTAGCAGGAGGTCGCAGCAGCTGAAGCTTTGGTGAAGGCCTCTGGGTTTAGAGTAGGCTGTGGAGAGGACCTCTGAATTCTGGGAAGAAATATTAACAAGGGGCATATCTAGCTGACCTGTTTGATTGTAGGAGGAGCAGGAATAATGGGATTCACTAAGGAATTTATAAAGGACTGGCATTACTCATTTTCTTAAGGGTGACCACCTTCATTTTGAGATTGTCTTTAGGGAAGTGGGGCTTGTCACAGAGAATTCTGCTCTATTGCTCTTTGAGTGGTTGAATGCGTAAGCAGGTCTTCCAAATTCCTGTAGAGTGACTAAATTACCTCTATCTCTGTCAGCTATCTATCTATCTATCTATCTATCTATCTATCTATCTATCTATCTATCTATCTATCTATCTATCATCTCTCTCTCTCTCTCTCTCTCTCTCTCTCTCTCTCTCTCTCCCAGCTCTCATCTATGTGTATATGAAAGACTGCAGTTATTCTTGGAGTTGAGCCCCCAGCATATGAATGCTTGTTTGGAATTGGGCTGCTGCTTAGGCTGACCTCAGTGCTGAAACGCCTCATTTCAATAAAATGCTTCTTGGCTTCATTTGGAAATTATCACTAAAAACTCTTCCAAATAAATCACACTTGAAGGAGACAACATTCCTTTAATTCATGAGGAGCATCTGGTGGAGGCTGTAGCTACTATGTTCTTGGCTCATTTTGCTTCATGCAGTTTGGATAAGGCTTGGCAATTTTTCATCACTCATGCGAGTTTCCATCAATGGAAGATAAACTCTTTCCTTCTCAGTTGAAACTAATCAAATTTAGGCATCTGCTTCACTGTGTCTCCAGGAACATGTATTGAAAGCTATTCTATAGAGGTGTAGGTGCTTTGGCCTTGCTTTAGGGTGCATGTGTGTTTTCTGTTGAACAGAACAATTATAAAGCATATCAATCTGTTTATTTTTATATTGGGAAAACAGAGGAGACACATAGGTAGTTCTTCTCTATAAGAACATAATTTTAATCCAGGAAGAAAATCTTTGCAGTCTAAAAGAATTTACAAACCAATTTTGTTCCAGCAGAAAGAACATAGGATTGTAGACATGAAAATAACCTAAAAATATAAACATTACTTTATAATCCATCAATAAGCATTATGATTCATGAACATCAACCCAATTATCAGCATGGGAACTTTTGCAGCTGCCGCAGACTGACTTCTTATGGTCAAGAACTGTGGTAACCATTGTGCATATAAATTGTTTTCTTATAAAAATAAAAATGCCACCTAGGTAGTAAGCAGTATTTAGAGTAGCTAAGAACATGGGCACACTGATGCTAAGCAGGCTGAGTTCTTCTCCTGCAGTCCTACTTACCAGGTAGATAGTCCTGAAGCTCTGTGACTCAGTTCACTCACACAGGCAAAGGCTGACACACTGCTAGCTGCATCTTAGGGCCACTGTGAGGAAAACGATGTCTTAGAGGAAAACAGTCCGTCTGGGCCTTGGTGATATATTCTGGAGGGGATGTTTTATGGAACAAAACCATTTTCCTCATGGCAGAGAATGAACAAGAGGGAGAGGACGAGAACAGAACCCTTCCGTCCCCTCAGCACACACCTGGTGCTTCTGCTGGGTCCCGCCTCTCAGAATTCTACCACGTTCTGGAAACACTCAGCAGGGACCAAGCCTTCAGTGTGTGGGCCTCAGGGGGCAGTCCGGGTCCATGTCACAGCACTGATAAATGAAGCATCATTAGTTGAGTAAACAAGTCACCTTGTTTTTTGAAAAGCAAAAAACATATATTTTACTAATTTTTAGAATTATTTACTATTATTATTGTGCATGTTTAATGTCTGTGTGTGTTGGTGTGGTGCACATGCCGTAGCATGTGTGCGGAGGTCAGAGGCCAACTTCGCGGCATCAGTTTTCTCCTTTCTATGGGTTGAGGGATTGAATTTGGGTTGCCAAACCTGTATGACAAATGCCTTTATCCACGCAGCCATTCCATGGCCTTCACATGTTACTAATTTCTAGATAGATAAACTTTATTTTCACAAGGAAGCTTTTTTGAAGAGGGTTTTGCATGCCACATGCCACAGCCTTTGCTGTTTATGTGTAAGCTGGAAATGCACACAGGTTTTTGAAGTCACCCCATGCATCAGTTTCCGCTGTGAGATTAAAGATCTAACCTTTAAGGTATTGGTCAAATATTGAAAGAGAACATGAATCTAGACTTCCAGGGGAAGGACACAAATAGTTTATAATTGGAAAGGAAATGAAACCACGCAGCCATCTGTTTGCTGATGCTGCAGCCAGGAGACCCAGCTAAGGCTAATGAATTATCAATATGTTTAGCTGTTGATTGATAGAGCATCGTGCAACCTTAATTTTTATCAGAGATTTTCTTCTTGTCCTTCAGCTTTAGGTAGTTTTTACAGAGAAGTGTAAAAGGGCTTGTGATCCAGGCTGTGCATGTGAGGACCACATACGTTTTGGCTAACATGATTTTCATTTTTTATGCAGAATTTTGTCTCCAATGTAGTTTGCCTCACTCTAACAATTTTTTTTTCTAAGTCACCCAATTTATAACACTAAAAAACAAATACCACAGAAACACTGAGACCAAGAGGCCCTATTATTCTTGAGGCAGAAGATACAGATGTCACCACGGTGAAACTGAGAGCGTGGAATGCCCTCAGGACCACTCTTACCGTGTCCTTCCCACTGGAGCTCCTGATGCGCGGAAAGTCCTCGTGTAGGTATTTCCCTGACCTCGCCCAAGGGGAACGCTCACCTGGAGCAGACCCTAACATGTTTTGTTGTTTTGTTTTGTTTTTGTTTGCTTTTCTTCCTGGAGACAGGGTTTATCATGTAGCCCTGGCTGTCCTAGACTCACTCTGTAGACCAGGCTGGCCTTGAAGGGAGGTGGGGAAGCTCGACCAGAAGGTACAGCGTAGGATGAGGGTGTGTGATTTCCAGGTGAGTGAGACAGTCTGAGCCACGGGGAGGTAGACAGGAGCCTGGTGGTGAAGGAATCCACAGTGTCAAGAGAACACTTGTCTTTGGCAACTCTTGTGGTTGCCTTTGACTGAGATTCCCATGTAAAAAAAAGTTGTGTCAGAAAGAATGTGATATTTAAATGCAAAGACACAAAATATTCAAGTCTTTTCATATTGATATTAGTATTTTTCAGAGCAATAGTTCTTAGATTTTTAAAAATCATATTTGAATCCTGCATGTTTTTAGAATATTGTATTGATAGTCTCAAGTGAGTTTCTTTATGTCTGTTTGTATCTTAAAAGAAGTTTGATATTTAAGAAATGGTGTCAGAGCCTTTGTAGTTGGTAGGATTGATCTCCTGGCCCACGGGATGAGAAACTGCTCTCACTCATACCTAGTCATTGATTTAAGGTTTGAAAACTAATTTCCTTCTAACGAACACGAAGATGAATGGAAACTTTCTTATGCTCGTTTCTGGACACCTCCAGCTGGCTGCATTTGGCTGAAGGGAGTACTAACCAGTGAGGTCTGAGACATTTGCTCCTGAACATGGGTGATTAGAAATGAAGTGAGTGAATGGGGATGGTCACCTCTGTTCCTGCTCTTATACAGCCTTAAACACAAATACCCGGTTCCCACAGTCCAGCCATCCTTATGTTGATAGTTGTAAGAGTGAAACAGCAACTTCTTTAAGTTGCTAAAGATGGGTCTGGGCTCCCTTAAATGCGGGAAGCACACAGGGCGTGCGTTTCCTTGGAATCTCTTCTGGTGAAGATCAGAACAAGGAACATTTATTGGCACATGCCCACCTGCATCCTCTCCATCATTCTTGCCTACCTGGCTGATCTATGAGGCTTTGCTGACTGCATGGTATCACATATATCTTCTGCCCATTACATCTAGGCAGCTGGCAAACTCAGCTGGAGCAGGTGGTTCAGTCACAGCCTGTTCTTCCTGGCCAAGAAAATGAGCAGATGCAAGACAAGTGTGGTTTTCTGGCTCTCTCCCCAGGAGGCTCTGAGGCTCAGTGTCTGTGTCTTGAGTGACAGGACAAGCCCAGCGTGGCATTGGGTGGTGTATGCTGTCCATCAAGACAAGTGTCTGCAGCATCACGTCTGTTAGAATGAAGTCTCGTCTCGGGAGAAACGGGATAATTTTAAGATAAGGAAATTGCACAATTGAAGGGTTATCCTGGTGTATAAGAGAAATTTCCCGTCATTTGTCTTTCATCATGGTGGAATGGTATTGCTTGCGGATGAGGTAGAAGTGCCAGCTTCATCAGTAAGAAGATGCAGCCCCCCAAAGACGAGAGCGCTGGAGTGCAGCCCTTCCACGGCAGCTCCCTCTAAGTTTTAATGGAGAAATAGGTTTTGCTCTTGTTGCACAGTAATCGTGGAGTTCCGAGTGTCTGGTACTGGAGACAAAGTCTCAGATAAACTTCATGTCTAGTGAATGTGTGACATTATGTTTCAGCTTCTTAAGAGTTTTGGGTTAATTCTTCACCTCTCAATCACTGTTGAGAAGAACACTAAGGCGTGTCTGCAGGAAGCAGACAAGTACCATCTATCTGTCACACCCCCTGAAGGCTGGTGGCTGGCCGCACTTGCTGTCGGAAGGGCAGAGCTCAGAGATGCTGGGGAATGTGCTTAGCCTCTCAGACTGAGGAAATCTCAGGCTTAGGTATTTGAACTTGGACCTGGACTTGACTGTGTCGTCAGCCCTACATTTGGGAGACTGGCCTTTGGCCTCCAGGATGCTCAGTAGCCACGATAGTTAGTCCACTACCTGACAGGGTGCAGGGTCACCTCGGAGGCCCACCTCTGGGCCCGAGGGCATTCCAGAAAAGTCTGAGCACTCCAGTGTGGGCGGCACTGTCCTGGTGGATGGCGTGCTGGACGGGATACGGAGGGCAAAGCAAGCTGAGCGCCGGCACTCCTTTCGGCAGGAGAGGGCAGCTGCCTCCGGTTCCCAGGGCCTTGCTTTCCCCGCAGTGCTGAGCAGTCTCTGACAAATCACAGATGAAAGAGGCGCCTCCCTTCTCGAGCTTCTCAGTCAAGTGCTTCTTTAGAGCACCAAGAAAATTACCTAAAACAGCAGCTGTGGAGAGCATTGTTTTGGTCTATGTTTCTCCTCATCCTGTGGGTCCTGAGTGGATTTGGCCTCTGTTTAACAGAGCAGTGACAATTTGCGTGTTCTCACCACGTTATTGTTGTGCTGGAGAAGTGAGAGTCCTCAGTGCAGGGCGGGGGCTTTAGTGCTTTCCAGAGGCTCCAGGAGCAAAATGGGAACGTCATCTCACACCGCCTTTCCTTCACGCACACACATGCGCACACACACGCATACAGACACACGCACACACACATACAGACACACACACGCATACAGACACATGCACACACACGCATACACACACACATACAGACACACACACGCATACAGACACACACACATGCGTACACACACACACATACAGACACACACACATACAGAGACACACACATGCATACAGACACACACATGCATACAGACACACACACAGACACACACACACATGCATACACACACACAGACACACACATACAGACACACACCCATACACACATACAGACACACACATACATACAGACACACACACATGCATACAGACACACACACGCATACAGACACACACGCATATAGACACACACACAGACACACACACACGCATACAGACACACACAGACACACACATACAGACACACACACACACAGACACACACATACAGACACACACACACACAGACACACACATACAGACACACACCCATACACACATACAGACACACACATGCATACAGACACACACACACACACATACAGACACACACACATGCATACAGATACACACACACGCATACAGACACACACACACGCATACAGACACACACACAGACACACACACGCATACAGACACACACACAGACACACACATACAGACACACACCCATACACACACACAGACACACACATACAGACATACACCCATACACACATACAGACACACACACAACTGTAAAGTGCTAGCTCACTGATGGAATTAAACCTGGGTCCTGATAGCTTATGGAATTTTTTGTTGTTGTTGTTAGATCATTTTGTTCCTCTGGAAAGAAATTATGTGCACCATTTGTGAAGGCTGGATCTTTGTCAAAGTTGTAATTACTTCACAGGCTTTTAGCCAGGATTTTAAAAGCGGATGCATGTCTGCACAAGCATTCAGTGCAGATAAAGTGTTTACTGCAGAGGTTAACGGTGATGAACTGGTGGACCATTAGCTTTCTTCAGAAGCAAGGCAGCCAATCCAAGTGACAGGAAAGGGTAAACATGGCCTGGTGTGCTTCCTGTTTGAAATGAAATGTCCCAAAATCCTATTTTTATGTTTATGTTTCTTTACAATTCTTTATCCTAGGACACTCTGTTTGGAAAAATCATTCTTCCATTGGCCAGATAACCTATCAAAAGGAGGGGAAAGCAATATAAAGAGCACAAGCACTCCTCCTGCTCTGGAAGAGTGACTTCAGAGTCTTGTAGGAAACAGTGGATTCCTGTCTGTGCAAGGCAGGGCTGTAGCTGGCTCTCCACAGGAGCAGACAGGGCTGGGCAGCTGGCGGTTTCCATGGAAGCCACAACCATGGCATGCTGGCCCTGATTTACGTGGGGCAGGACTACAAAAAGGCACACACGCCAGGAAGCTATTGCAGGCTTTTCTTCCTGCTCTTCCCAGTCCTTCTCTTTCTTGGTGGTTTTCTTGAAATAGGATCTCACAACCCAGCCCAAGCTTGAACTTGCAGGAATCCTCCTGCCTCAGCTTCTGAGTGCAGGGATTCCAGGTGTACACCCCTGTGTACAAGCGTTTTCTTGCCACTTCTAACCAGCCTTTACATGTCACCTGTAAGCCCCGCTGTGTTATCCTCACCTCGCTTTCTTCTATTACTCTGAGATGAATGTGTTTACACCACAGGATGGCACATTTTCATTGTCAGCTTGATCTGATTTGATCTGACCTGGGAGAAACACCTCTGGGTCTGTCTATGATGTTTACAGAGATGCTTAACTGAAGAGGAAAGCCCAATCCTGAATGCGGCGTGCAGGGTGAAAAGGACAAAGGAGAAAGTGGGTTAACGGTGGCATCGTCCTCTCTGCTTCCTGCAGATGCCAAGTGGGCTGCCTCAGAGCCAGGCCTTCCTACCATGACAGGCTCACCACCGCAGAACAAACCAACCCTCTCCTTAATGTTCCTTCTTTTTTAGGTTATTTATTTATGTATTTATTATGTATACATTATTCTGTCTGCATGTACACCTGCAGGCCAGAAGAGGGCACCAGATCTCATTATTGATGGTTGTGAGCCACCGTGTGGTTGAACTCAGGACCTCTGGAAGAGCAGCCAGAGTTCTCCAGCCCACAAACCCTTTGATGTTGCTCTTGTCGGGCACTCTGTCACAGCCATGTGAGAAACTCGCTGTTTTGTGAGAGTTCTTCGTATGGCTGACATTTTTAGGTCAAGTCATCTACATTTAGAAACATCATCACTTCACTGTAGATAACAAAGTTTTAGGTGATCTTAAATTAATGAAAATGTATGAATTTTAATGCTATTTGCTGCATCTCACTGGGTTAGTTATTCAGAGAATTCCAGTTCTCAATTGTTTGTGTTCCCTTTTTTTGTTTGTTTTTCTGGTTTTTCTGTGTGCAGCCCTGGCTGTCCTGGACTCACTCTGTGGACCAGGCTGGTCTCTAATTCACAGAGATACCCCTGCTTCTGCCTCCTGAGTGCTGGGATCACAGGTGTGCATCACCACTGCCTGGCTTGTGTTCTCATTTTAAACATCAGGTTTATTGTCAGCCTGTGTCCATATGGTGAAGAAGTTTTTAGATATTTATGTTTTCACCAAAATACCAGAGCCTCTTCCTAACAGCCTCAGAATGAGTCTCAGTGTTTGTCACAAGTATTTCCTTCAGGATGACCCTGAGATTCAGGCTCCTCAGAAATCCCCTCAATCCTCCTCATCTCACAATTTCCATCTTTTCAAGGAACGCTTAATTTTAGTCCATACATGTAGCTTTGTGTGTCAACTGTACTGATTGTTTTGTGTATAAGTCCCAAGTCCCTTTGGGGTAGTTTTTTCGTTCTCTTCAGTTTTCTGAGCTGGGGCAGTTTCTCTGTCTTAGCATCAGAAGGCATGAATAGTGCTCCCCGGATCATGCTGCCACGGGGACAGCTCACTCTGAGAGGCGTGCATCCGAGCTATCCGTGAGTTATCTCCCTTCACCAACATCACATTTTATGCCAGGATGTTTTATGAAACTTGAACAATTCTGTCAGTTGAAACATAAATATTTATTCAACACCTACTAATTAGAGACAATACTGAATTTCAATGAAAAAAACTCCTAGCATCTTGAGGAATAACCAACAGCGTGCTAGCTGGGAATGGAAGCAGTAGGACGCATGCACATTCCCCTCCCCCGTTTCCAGTCACACATACTGCGTGTGGTTGCATATTGTCTTCATACCCAGATTCCATGCTTGGCAGTTCATCTACTGTCCACCATGCTTCTAGAAACTTTGTGTTTTCAGGTTACTATTGTGCAGGACAGAGAAAAGCTTGAGTTGTCTAACCCAGATATGTTTCCAGACATGGACATGACTACAGTGTGCTTTATTGTGTCTGTCTGTCTATCTCTCTATCTCTCTCTATATCTGTCTGTCTACCATCCATCCATCTATCTGTCTATCTACCTATCAACAGGATTTACTGTGTAGCCATGAGTTTACTATAATCCTTCTGCCTCAGGAAAGTAAGAAATAAGTAAATAAAAATAACATCTCTAAGCTGTGGTAAGGATAGAGAAACTATTTTAAATCTAGCTGAATTTGTGAATACCTGGGATAATAATGAATAAAAGCATCGCTTCAAGTCATGTTTCGGCTGTGTGGCCTTGGGTCTGTCAAGTGCTTACCAGCCCCTGGGCTAGTACTGGGCGACTCACACATCCCCGGTCTGTGCCTTACACTAGTGTGACACTGCAGCAAGTAAAATTCTGCAAATCAGCAATCTGGAGAAACTTCCCAAAAGCACCTGCCAGGGGTGATGAGAAGGGTCTCATGGAGGAGGGGTTTCCAGAGAGTGGGACACTGGCTTCAGTTAGGATGCCGGGGAGCACAAATGTCCTCAAAAGCTCCTGGTTTTAAATCACTCAAAGTCTGTGCAGTCAATCATGTGTAATTTGTAGTAAATGTGTGTTGTTAGGTGACAGAAGCATGCTGACAGCTAGGTTATGAGTTCATCAGCTGATGGAAGTGATCAGAGAGCTGCAAGAGCCTGGCTTTGTATCTCCCAGAGGAGCCACAATGCCACAGAAACTACACTAGTGTGTGGTGACTTTGAAAACCTACATACAGCATGCACCAAGAGTCAATTTAGGTAGAAAACAATTTTTAATATTTGCAGTGATCTGTATGTGTGTGTATGTCCGCATGGGGTGTGTACAGATGAGTACCGGTGCCCGTGGAAGCCAGAGGCACTGGTCTTCCTGGTGTTTGTTGTAAGCTCTTGACATGGGTGCTGGGAACCAACTTCTGGTCCTCTGTAAGAATAGTGCATGCTCTTAACCACTGAACCATGTCTCCAGCCCGAGAGCCCGCTTCTTGTCAAAGCCTAGAGGGGGGTGTTTATAATTGTGCATCCTTAACAGATGGTGGCACACAGTCTGGCAGGAAAGGAGCCACCTGGGACCTCTCGGCTGGGGGCTTCGAGCAGACTTCAGGCAGAGCTGTCTCCTTTCGATGGGAAACCCCAGGCTTATTCCTAAGGCTTCTCAACAGACAGAGGCTGAGCTAGATCATCAAGAATAGTTTTTCCAGAGACCGCCAGGTTCTCAGTCCTGTGCTAACGCTGTCAGAACATAATTTAGTGAGTCTGTGTGTAAGTTTGGTTTCTCAAATGCACTTGGTTCATGTCAAGCATTACTTAGGGCTAAAGTGTGTATTTGTGTCTTGGATATAGAGCCTGGGCTGCCTCTCCCCGCTCCTGAGGGCCTGCGCAGAGACAGGGTTCACACTTCCACCAGCAGCAAATGCTGGTTTGGGCGTTCCTAGCTGGCAGCAGCTCTGGCAGACTCGTGTCTTTCAGCAGCGCGTGAGAACCAGTGTCTAGCATGAGGCTGTGGCCTGTGTTTCCCTGAGGACAGTGAAGCTGAGTAAGAAACCTTCAAATACTCAACGGACAAGAACTTTGCTTATTACAGCTGTGTGTGGTGGCGCCTGCAGTCATCTCAGCACAGGGAGGCTGAGGCAGGAGCATCACAGATCTGAGGCCATCCTGGACTGTATCTCAGGATTCTGCTTCTCATCCCTAAGACATGAATACACATTTTAACTAGTCCCAAATAAGCTAATGCTATGACGTGAACTCAGCACATTTGAGAAACCAAGTGCCTGTGCGTGTGCACACACACACACCCTTACCAGATGATGTTCTGACAGTGCTAACACAGGAGAACCCGGAGTTCTCAGGTAATCCCTGTAATCAGTGTGGCTGAAAGGACTTGTACTGAGACCATCAGATGTCTCCAGGCAGAAGGAGCTGATTGTTAGAAATGGCTATTTAAGTTTCCGTGGCAGACAGCACAATAAAAAAAAAAAAAAAGAAAGAAAGAAAAAGAAAAGAAATGCAAATTACTCCTGAAATCAAAGCAAAATAAATTTAAATCATAAAAATACCAAGAATGGCAGTCCATCATGATGACATGGGGAGGGTGGCACAGTGGAAAAGGTTAGTTATTCAATTCCTTCTGGATATAGCTGGTGAGCGTTGGGTCTGAACTGTTGTGCAAAGGCTCCTGGGCCTTACTTTTAGGAGGTAGATCCTGGTGGCAGGAAGTGAGTCATTGAGCTTGTACTTCCCTCTGTCCTGTGTTTCCTGGCTGTTTCCCTGCTCCTCACACCTCACAATCCTCGACTTCCAGCTGAGAGCTGTGGACTGGTGCCCCTGACCCGTGAGCAGGACTGCTTTACTGCCTTCAGGTTGCTTTGTCCCACTGAGGGAAAGCTAATCCATGGTTTGAGATTTCTTGCTTAGTTTGTAAAGCTCTCAAAATAATTTGTTTTTCTCCCTCACGGGCACAGGCCACCTGTCTGCTGGCTGACACAGCCCCACGGAAGGTTCTGGAAACTGTGAGTGAAACTATTATCCCTGGTGAGAGAGAGCGAGTCATCTCTTTTCCCCGCCGAGACCGTCCAGTCAGACCCTGGCCCCTGGGGTTGGAGACAAGAAGGCCTGTGTTTGATGGCAGTGAGAGGAGAGGGTCTCTGAGCAGCTGCTGCTGTCATCTCCAGCAGAGGACGTGGCCCTGGCAGGTGGCAGAACGCTGGCCAGCCTGGCTGCGGTGCCTGTGACCTTGAGGCCTCCTCCCTGCTCCTGTCCTCCTTGGGCAGCTGTGGACAGTGAGGCCCTGCTGTCTGCCTCTCCCCGCTCCTGAGGGCCTGTGCAGGAAGTCTGCTCCCCCCCACCCCCATCTCCTCTGCCCAGGGTACCTGCGTGTCCCGGTGCAGTTTCTGTCCATCTCTAGCCTTCCTCTTCCATAACTTTGTTCAGCCCAAAGGTCTGCTGCTGTTTCTTAGACCCACCCATAATGCCTTGTAACTAACTGACGTATGTGACAGTCCACATCAGTACAGTTTTCTGGTTCAATACACTGTGGTCACTTGTTTCTTCCACTATGAAGCCCCTGGCTTCTCCTTCTGTTTCTTTTTTTAAACTTTCAGCAATTCTTATTCTGCACATTGTTAAACTTGATAATTAACAGTTAGTTGATTAATTTCATAAAAGAAATTCTCATCAAGAAAGGTCATCTGAGAACCTGAAATAACACGGTTATAAATAATCTCATGCTTATTGTAGCACAAGCCATAGCCTAGGGATGGTAGAGACGTAGGTCTCCACCCTCTGGATGCTTTCAGTGGAAAGAAGGTGAATGAATGCAGGCTTTATGGCCAGGGAAAAGGCTGTAAGAGACAAACAATGAATGAAATGTTCCAGAGCCATGTTGAAAACTAACATGCTTGTATGGACAGCATAGGCGTCATCACATATGCTTAAACCCCTGTGTACACCACCAGGCAAAGAAAAACCTGTGCCCTGTACACTGATTTTAATGCTGTTTCTCTTTTTATACCTTTGTAATAATGGAAGGTCTATAAATCATGATATTACTTTATTACCCAACTTTATTCAAGTAAATGAAAATAATTTAGCCATAAAACTGGTATTAGGTTTAGAGAGTTTCATTGTGTTTTCTTCCAGTAATTGGAACACAAGGAACAAACATTCTATGCAGTTAAGTAGGTTTAAAGAGTTGCCTAGTTTCCATTTTTTTATTTTAAGAACTTAATTATTTTCTTGATGTTTACCATCAAGTGTGTGTATGTGTGTTTGCCCTTTGTGTGTGTGTGCGTGTGTGTGTGTTTGCATGCATATATGAGAGTGTGTGTTGGCCAACTTTTCTTTCCTGTAACAAACACCTGGGGTAGCTAAGTTTAAAGAGAAAAGAATTATTTTAGTTCACTGTTTCAGAGGGGTTGCCATATATGATCGGCCTGTGGGAGGGAGCCCAGCCACAGTGGAAGTCTGTGGAAAGTGGGACCCTCTTCCTCATGGGCTGAAGGAGAGAGAGGAAGAGGAAGAGGTCAGGGGGTCAGGATCCTGATAGGAACATGCCCACCCCCACCTGAGCCAGGACGTCCCAACCACTGTGCCTACCACCAGCACCAACCTAGAGACCAAGCTGTGAGCAGGGGCCTTGAGGAGAAACTGTACACATCGGAGGTCACATCACTGTGTGCACCTGGTGTAACCCCAGCACCAGGAGAGTTCTGTCATCCTCTCACATACAGGTGATACACATGCACATACATACAAATTCAAATAAAGCCTTAAAGGAAAAGTGTATCTTGGCTCACAGTGTGATGGCATGGTGGCAGGTGTCTGGAGCAGGAGAGACCACATCTCAGACATACACACACATCAGAGAGTGAAAACTGCCGGGAAAGGCTCTTAAAGCCTTCCTCAAGGCTGCCATCTTAAAGGCCCCGTAACCTCCTGAAACATCAGCACAAACTGGGGCCCAAGTGTGAGCCTGTGTGGGACATTTATTGTTCAAACTGCCACACTTTCCCCACCACAGTGGACTGACTGCTTATTGCAACCAAGAATCAAGAGGAAACTTCCCTCCTTAAGCTGCTTCTCGGCAGGTAGGTATCTGGTCATAGCCATGAGAAAGCCATGAGAATGTCAGAGCCGCACACTGAAACTGGCCTACCTGGAGGACGCGAGTGTGCTTAGGCTGTAGAGGACAGGCTTCGGGAGAGAGCGCAGAGAGGAGTGGAGAAAACACTGAAGAGAAACGGGAGACATGCAGAAAACCCAGATCCATGTGCTGCCCATGTGCTGTGGTCCCGACTCACAGGAGACAGGGTGACAGTTCTCTGGGCCGCAGGTAGTGTGAACGTGGTGTGCCATGAAGCTCCAAAGACAAACCTTCCTTCCCGCCCTCCACCCAACGCCGATCCAGCCCTGGGCCCGGGGGTCCCCTGGGTGAGCCCTCCTTGGGAAGGGCAGCAAATTCCCTGGTAGGTTTCAGATGTTGGTGAGGACACTGGGTAGAAATTAAAAGGACACTCGGCAGAAAACGGAAACCCATGAGCTGGGGAGAAATAGGTGTGTTCACAGAGAGCTCAGTATTTGGCGCCAAGGGTATTAAGTGCTGTAAACACATCTCCTGCATGTAATTACAAACGATTTTTTACTTTTTCCAAGCTGTGTAATTAAGAAAAAAGACATAAAAATTTTAAAAATTATGAAATAACCCAAAAGTTAGCCATATGTAAAAGTTAAAATAGCTTTATCTAGATTTCCTGTTTGCAAAATTAAGGCTGGTTTATACCTATGTACTTAGAATTTTTTGTGGGTTGGGTGGAATTGTGGCTTGGTAAATATGTGTTTGTAAGATATGTGTGTGCCTTAGATACTTTAATTGGCCGTGGGGTAGTTTACAGCCTGTTGGTACTCTGGTGGAGGAGACTTGAAGGAGGGAGGAACACAACAGTGGGACCATTTAGAGAGCCAAAACTTCTCTTTACTCCTTCAAGTTGCCCAGGAGTCATGTAAGCAAGTCTCAAAAGCTGAGCGCCATTTAATGTAGAGTAGAAATCGTTAAGTTCAGAATTCAAGCAGAAGTGTCTGTGGAGAAGCTTGTTGCTGACATTTTGCTTTTAAACCCCGTTTCCCTTTAAGTTATCCCAGCAAAAGTGTGACACTGAGGTCATTGCTAAAACCTGCAGGGAATTCACCTTAGCTGGGCAAGCACTCTCCACAGGACTGTTTAATTCCTGGGGGGCCGGATGAGGTAGGTAAGGGTTTCGAAGGTTCTGAGGACAGATTTCAGAGTTGAGGATTTTCTGGGGGTCACGCTGCTGGGAAGAGAGAGCCTGGTCAGACGCAGTGCACCCCTGAGAACTGGTGCAGCTGGAGTGGGTGTGCGCAGAGCTGCCCGGCCTTTTGCTGGGCGTCTCCCAGCCTGGTGCTCACGGAGCAGTCCTTGTGTCTTTGCGGGCGGTTAGAGTTTAACAGCCTCAGAGGGCAGAGGATAGCCCGCTCCCTGATGAGGTCTGCCTCTGGCCTTCCACAGACACAGGCATTCTTATCTGCTCCAGAGATGAGGACATTACATCCTGTTACCTCTTCCAGCCAGGCCTGTCGCCTAGCCAGGAGTCCATCCCCAGGGAAGCTGATTTACCTAAAGCCCTGCTAAGGAGACAGAGGGACAGTTATCTCCATAATGAGATAATGTGCTTATCCCTTCCAGAAACTCCTTCCTTGGGGAGGCTGCTTGCTGAGTTTCTATCCTGTAAGACTGCAGCCTGACTGATTTCCAGAGTTACCCAGAACAGCATAACATTTGCTTTTCCTTCTTTTAATAATCTTTTCTTTCTGATAGTGGACAAAACCTGAAGTGATTTCCCTGACTGTCTGGGTTTCTCACTCCTTTTCTCTGAAGTTCCTTCTTTGTAGCTGTTTGTCTGTTCTGTGCCTGCTTACTGATCATCACCACAAAATCTGTCTGCCTTCCTTCCTTCCTTCCTTCCTTCCTTCCTTCCTTCCTTCCTTCCTTCCTTCCTTCCTTCCTTCCTCCCTCCCTCCTTTCCTCCCTCCCTCCTTCTTTCTTTTTTAAATATTTTTTATTAATTGCACTTTATTCACTTTGTGTCCCACCTGTAGCTCCCTCCTCCCCTCTCAAACCTTCCCTTCCTCCACCTTCTCCATACGTGCCCCTCCCCAAGTCCACTGATAGGGGAGGTCTTCTTTTCCTTCCTTCTGAACCTATTCTATTAGATCTCATCAGGAGTGGCTGCATTGTCTTCCTCTGTGGCCTGGTAAGGCTGCTTCCCCCTCAGGGGGAGGTGATCAAAGAGCAGGCCAATCAGTTCATGTCAGAGGCAGCCCCTGTTCCCACTACAATGGAACCCTCTTGGAGCCTGAACTGCCATGGGCTACATCTGTGCAGGGGTTCTAGGTTATCTCCATGCATGCTACTTGGTTGGAGTATCAGTCTCAGGGAAGACCCCTTTCTCAGATTTTTTGTTTGTGTTGCTCTCCTTGTGGAGCTTCTGTCTTCTCCAGATTTTACTATTTCCCACTTCTTTCATAAGATTCTCTGCATTCTGCCCAAAGGTTGACCATAAATCTTAGCATCTGCTTTGATAGTCTGCAGGGCAGAGCCTTTCAGAGGCCCTCTGTGGCAGGCTCCTGACTTATTCCCTGTTTTCTCCTTCTTCTGATGTCCATCCTCTTTGCCTATCTGGATAGGGATTGAGCATTTTAGCAAGAGTCCTCCTTCTTGATTAGTTTCTTTAGATGTACAGATTTTAGTAGGTTTATCCTGTATTACATGTCTATATGAGTGAGTATATACCATGTGTGTCTTTCTGCTTCTGGGATACCTCACTCAGGATGATCTTTTCCAGTTCCCACCATTTACCTGCAAATTTCATTATTTCCTTGTTTTTTTATTGCTGAGTAATATTCCATTGTGTAGATGTACCACATTTTCTGTATCCATTCCTCAGTTGAGGGGCATCTGGGTTGTTTCCAGCTTCTAGCTGTTACAAATAAAGCTGCTACAAACATGGTTGAGCTAATGTCCTTATTGTGTACTTGAGCCTCTTTTGGATATATGCCTAGGAGTGGTATAGCTGGATCTTGAGGAAGCACTATTCCTAGTTGTCTGAGGAAGGGCCAGGTTGATTTCCATAGTGGTTGTACAAGTTTACATTCCCACCAGCAATGGAGGAGGGTTCCCCTTTCTCCACAACCTCTCCAGCATGTGTTGTCACTTGAGTTTTTGATCTTAGCCATTCTGATGGGTATAAGGTGAAATCTCAGGGTCGTTTTGATTTGCATTTCCCTGATGAGTAAGGATGTTGAACATTTCTTTAAGTGTTTCTCTGCCATTCGATATTCCTCCATCGAAAATTCTCTGTTTAGCTTGGTTCCCCATTTTTTAAATTGCCAAACCCATACAATGGAAAAAAGATAGCATCTTCAACAAATGCTACTTGGATGGCTACGCGTAGAAAAATGCAAATAGATCCATATTTATCACCTTGCACAAAGCTAAAGTCCAAGTGGATCAAAGACCTCAATTTAAAACCAGACACACTAAACCTGTTAGAAGAAAAAATGGGGAAGAGCCTGGAACTCATTGGTACAGGACACAATTTCCTGAACACCAACAGCACAGGCTCTAAGATCAACAGTCAATAAATGGGACCTCATGAAACTGAAAAGCTTCTGTAAAGCAAAGGACACTGTTGTCAGAACAAAACGACAGCCTACAACCTGGGAAAGGGTCTTCACCAACCCTATATCTGACAGAGGGTTAATATCCAGTATATATAAAGAACTAAACAAGTTAAAAAGCAACAAATCAAGTAATCCTCCTTCCTTCTTTTAAAAAAACTATTTTTATTTTATATGTAGTGGTGTTTCGCCTGCAGGTATGTCTGTGTGAAGGTGTCAGATCTTGGAGTTACGGACAGTTGTGAGCTGCCACATGGAGCTGCCATGAGAACTGAATCCAGATCCTCTGGAGGAGCGGCCAGCACTCTTAACCACTGAGCATCTCTCCAGCTTCTGTCTGCGTTCTTGACGGCATAACTTAGCCTCTTCTCTTCCCTTTCTTGGGCACTGCCGAGATGTCCAGCTGGTCTGCCCTGGTGTTTGTCTCCCCAAACTCTAGCAGAATTGTTCCCACTAACTCTATGTTGTGGACTTTTTGGTTTATGATATGTTAATATGTTTTTGCTATAATTCCAAAAGAAGGAATTTCAGTGTGTCCACACCTGCTAAGTGTCTCTTGTGGAGTGTGGTCTTTGCCAGCTGGAATTAGTTGAATTCTGAGGACTTTGAAGGGTATAAATATGACAGCCCAGAGGGAAAAAAACCATAATGGCTTGGAGGAGACAGAGGACTGTCTTGCTGGCTTTCTGGCCTGCTGGTTTGCTGGACACCTGGACTTCAGGATTTCCTGATGACGGATATTGGTATTGCCCCTAAAAGAATCCTACAACCCTATCCAGCAAGAAGTAAAGAGGGCCATGTCCCCTTTCCCTACAACCTTCTTTTTCCCTACCTGAGGTTGGGGGTTGGAAGGGAGGTGTAAGCTTTAAGGAACTCCCAAATAAAGTAGTGTTTGAAAAATTAGCATCTACACTATGTTTTAAAATTCTTTTGTAAATGAGACTAGCCCTTCTCCCCAAATAAAAAGAGAAACTTTGCTTTTCCCTGTAACATATGCACCCAATTTGGGGGTCCCCTAAAGTTTTCAGAAATATCCTGAGATGTTCTCAAAGTCTCCTTTTTAGCCATCTGTGGCTGCACTGCTCTGTGGAGGAAACTAGGGGGGTCCAGGCTTAGACGAGCAGACTGCATAGTCAGAGTGTCTAGACTGCCTTCGCTCCTCTGACGTTGGTCATGAGACGTGGGCAGTGTTTCAGATCCATTCTAACCTGCAAACATGCACCCATGAACCCTCATCTTTACACGGTCGCTGCTGCAACTTTCCTGCTTATGGCTATCCAGCAAGTTCCATGGAGGGGGCTAGCCTGCCCTGCCGCCTCATTCCTCCATACTGGGCTCAGGTCCCACCCTGGAGCCTGTGAATGACAGGGCTACTCTGCTACCAGCTGCTTCCTTTTGGGTTTCAGGGATTTCTGGCATCTGGCACTGTCCTCCTTTCCCTTGATTGTTAGCCCTGTCACAACTGAGCAGGTCACTGGGCCTGACGCTCACAGTGACTTGTGGTACCATTTGCTTTACACTGGGAATCTCAACCCCAATACCTTTCTGAAGACCCCTCAAGCATCTTAACAAAGCCCTCTCTTAAAGGCTCCCACGGTTAGACTAACAAACCCATGCCATGTGGCTGGTTAGTTTTGAAGATTAATTCTCAGGTTCTGTTAATAGGTTCTATAAACAGAGTGATAAATCCCCTTATGACTAAGCCTCCCAAAGCGTCACTCATGCTTCCCTGAACCACTAAGCATCTAAAGCTCTGTCTCTGTAACCGATGGGTCTGCACCCACCCTGCGACCCGCAGGTTGCCTGCAGTGGTCAGCCTGGGTGGGCAATGCTGGACCTCTGGGCGCTGAGTTTCTTTTCTTTGATCACACCCAGTAATAATAAGTTATGCAGCACATTCCTTGAGCTGCTGACTCCCACAGCATGATGTGACAGGATTCCTTGCTGTATTTTGACATGTAATTGCATTGACAGTGCTCAGCATTGTGGTGGTAACCCGTGCTGGCCCGGCAGCACCTCCCAGGAGACTGCAGGAAGAGGGCGTGAGGTCTGGCACCACGAACGACATCAGTGCTTGACATGACTCAAGGCTGGTTGTGAGCCATGAAGCTGTTCCCAAGTAGAAACAAGGGCTTCTGTGTTGGGACTTTGGACACCCTGGCTTCCTGGCTGCCCCCGGCCTGAATTCAGTGTCAGATATTGATGCTCCATGATGGTGATGCCAGTCCTGGTAGAAGTTAAGGCTAGTGTGTTGGGTGCTTGACCTGGAACTTTTGGGATTGTTAAGGATTTGAGTACAGGGTACCAACATTTTATAAAGCTGGCGACAGGTGTGAAAAAGGATAATGATCCAAAACACCTTGTGGGAAACAGTTGGTCTGGCACTGTCCATATGTCTGTCTTGGCTAAGTAATCTAAAGGTCTGGAAGAATCCGGAAGCATATCTTCAGATTTTCTCGGCTGGTGGATCTTTGTAACTCACAATCACTGCTATATTCAGATGTCCGATAAAACTTTTCTATTAATTGCTTCTGAACTAACCCAAACACCCACTGAACATGCAAAAACAAGAGAAGTTTGGGATTCTTTCACAAGATGGGCTGTTTGTCTCTCTCCTTTTGGCCCACTTCCTCTGTTCCACCCATCCCTCCTGGCCCCGGGATACAGGCATTGCCAGTTCTGGTGGGCGCGAGTGGTGTTTCCTGACACCACGCAACATGCTCTGCTGTCTTCGAGTTCTGGGGCTTCCTTTTCCTCTAGGGCCAGCATGTGACAGCTTGGTCAGGCTGTGTGGTTCCTGCATGTGGTAAGGGGTGGAGTGTGGCTTGTGTCTTTCTGCAGACATCCTGGTATTAGCACCCAGATCTCTTTCTTGGAAATATCATTTGTATGTTCAAATACATGAATTTGGTTTGAATTTGAGTATTTATTTTAAAACTTGGGCCTGGTTACCTCTAAAATATGTCTTGATGTGCTTCAGAAAACTTAGACAGAATATACTGCTATTCAATTTTTTGTTATAAAATAAACGAAAATTAATATCCTTAGAGATTTATCTTATTTTTAATTAGGTGTATGCAAATGCCCATGGAGGTTAAGGTGTTGGGAATTCTGGAGCTGGGATTACAGGTGATTCTGAGTTGTCTGACGTGGTGCTGAGAGCCAGACTAAGGTCCTTTGCAAGGGCAGTACCGGCTCTCAAACCCCATGCCCACTGTCCAGCCTAGTGACTATCTTTTAAACAAATTACAAAACTTGGACTTAGTGGTAGAATGCTTACCTGATATTGCAAGGCCTTGAGTTTGAGTTTTGGCATTGAAACAAAACATTACACACCTGAGTACAAATAATTAAGAGTACAAATACTTACGGTTTGGAGCAAAGCCATCCTTTTATAGCATCTTGACATTTGTCCCCATGTGGTGCTTTTATAAAATAAAAATGTAGAGACCACATGTAGAGATCTTGGTATTTTAAGTGAGAACTTGGCAGAGCTACACCTGGTAGTTTCAGCATTGTTTCCAATAAACAGGCCTGGCCATGTGCGCCTGTGTTCAGTTCCCATGTATACTGTAGGTGCCTTAAGTATTGGGTGTGAAGAAAACCCTGGATAAGTTCACAGGGTTTGGAACAGATTCAGCAAATACCACTGCAGTACTTTCCAGCCAGGCCTCCTATTTCTTCCACAGAAGGTTCATTATTTAAATTTTATATTTAGTGTTCCTTTTGTATCTATGATTTAACATGTATGTTTGTGTCCCTAAGAATGCATTGAATGATGTAAGTCAATCAAAGAGCCATTCCAGTTGAGACTTCTGAGTTTCCCTTTCACTCACCTTTCTGTTTGTTTCGTCTGCAGCCTTTGGTTTGACAGTCAAGCTCTTGTCAATGGCTGTTTTCATTTTGAGGCCACACATTAAATACACACCGTGCTATAACCATGGGGTGGCATCTGGTTTTCCACGGGTCTGTTACAGGTAGTCCTTTGGTGAACTTCTGTGCCTAATGAGGGAAGTGTGCAAGGCTTACTGGTCACTAGTCCAAGACTGACATTCCTGGGTCACAGGCCAAGGGCACCATTAACAATACTAAACAAACTTGATTTCTTTTAATCATGCATATTTTCTTATGCAGCAACTCACTTTTATACCCAGCTATTGATCACATAAGTTTGCCAATGCTTGATTGTATCAGACTTCAAAATTCTGGCCATTGGGGGCACAGTGGTACATCACCATGGGTTTGGTTGTTTTTCTATGAACTCTGAAGAGATGTAGCATGTTCTCATGGTATGCTCTTGGCCACTCAGGTTGTTTTCAGAGAAGTTCATGTTTTAATTCTTTTGTTCATTTTTTTTTCTTGTTTTGGGTTGCTCACATCTGTAATGTATCTCCTGGTCTCTTCCTGTGTACATACACAGCCTGGGTTTGCTCACATCTGTGTATGTATCTCCTGGCCTGTTCCTGTCTACACACAGAGCCCCGGGGTTGTTCCTATCTCTACATATTTTATCTATGTATACTTGTATATTGCTCTTTTCTTGGGGTGGGGCAGAAGAGTATTTAAAATTTATTTTCAGACAGACAGTATGAGCAGGTAAAACTACACAGTAGTTCACACATTTCATCCAGAATGTGAGAAAACCGTAGCGGGTGTGTTTTCTGTAACAATATCCACTTCACAGAGCAGACAGGAGAACAAGAGAGCCAGAGCCTTATTGCAGGCCTCACTTATAATCCCAGGAGGAAAAGCGTGGCCTGGCAAAAGCAAACAACAGAGTCTTAGATCCTAAAGTCATGTGCAGCAACTAAGAGGGAAACTTTGGTTGAACTATTTCCCCAGCCCTAAGGCCTTAACTTTGTAAAGTTAATTCTGCTGTCAAGACTAATCAAGCACAAGTGCCAATAAAGCAGCGTCTCTTCTTTTACAGCGACACACTGTTTCTTTGGTTTTGAGCCATGGGTTCTTATGAACGCCGCTGTTCACCTTTGCAGCAGCAGCTGGCATCCACCCACCACGAAGTGCCAAGGCAATTAGCACTTCACATGTGTGTCTCATTTGTTTCTTGCAATGACTGTATTAGGCAGCCATCTCAGGCTGCCACAATAGAATATCGTGAGTGTGTGGCTTGAGCCTCGGCCTACAGCTCTCAATTCTGGAGGCTGGGGACTATGTGCAGGGTATCAGTGTGGCAGGTGCTCTTGAGGCCTCTCCTTGATTGCTGACTCCGTGTGCCCTTCACACACACTCACACGCACACACAGTGGGGGGAGGGAGAGTGACACAGGGAGACCCTGACTCTCTCCTCTCTTTTCTAATAAAGATACTAATCCTCTGCCTCAGCCCTTCTCATAGCTGGAGCTATACGCACAGGCCATAGCACTGTATATAATGAAAAATGTCTATTGACCGTCATGTTTCTCTGCAATTCAAATTGGTAGGTTGAACATTGTACATGTTCAAATTTTACCCTATGATCACCAGGCTGTAATGGTAACATATTTTTGGGTTTTGGTTATGAAGTCCAACGATGAATGCAATGGAAAGACATGGAAATATGGCCAAAAACACGGATTCTGTGGTCAGTTTGTCTGGACTGAAAACCCAGGTCTGGGAGCTGGGCGCTCCCCATCTCTCTGTGCCCCCATTGCCCAGCAACGGCTCCTACAGTCTAGTTCACAGAATCCTCTGCTTCAAAGGGTTATTCCTTTTTCAGTGTATGTGTGTGTGTTTTTCTGTGTTCAGTATGTGCACATGAGTGTGGGGCCCAAGGGAGCCTGGAGCTGGAGTTAAGCAGTGACAGTGAGCTGTTTGATGCTTGTGCTGGGACCTGAACTTGGGTCCTCTGTAAATGCAGCAAGCTCTCTTAACTGCCAACTCATTTCTCCATCCTTCTTAAGAGAGTTTGCTGAATTAAACCCCATAGCAAGCACCATGTTCGCTCTTACTCCTGTGTTGATGCTTGCTCACAGTGAAATCTTGTTGGGAATTATCAGTTGCTAGGAAGAGTCAGCATGAGGGCCTCCTCGATTTCCTATCTTAACCTGCTTTATGTGTACTTGTGTGTATCTCTTTCTCTGCGTGTGCGTGTGTGTTATATATATGATAATATTATGGGGCTGGAATAAGAGTTCCCCAGTTAATGTATAAGAAGATCACTTAATTTGATTTACATACTAATGAATCACTGTCCAGTTTTACATATTAGTTTAGTCCTGTGGATTACCTGACTTATTTTATTGACAGCAGAGATTTAGGAACCACCTGACATTCTTGCAGTCACTCTCCTCTGAATAACAGATATAACATGGATTATCTGTCTGCTTGGCACCTTAGGAGGTTTTTGCTCTGTAAGATGGTGGATCTTTGTGATGTTCTAGAAGAGGGGAAAAGTGACCTTTGTTTCATAAAATAGTACAAATGGCTTCTGGGAAAGAAACTTAAGGTTCACAGACTGCTGGTTTTCTCGGCTTGCTCAACCCTGATGTCCGGTCTGTGTGGGTTGTGGTCATCCTCCAGAGAGTTCTCTGTGTGGTCACTGTCGCTATGCTGCCCTGAGCTCTCTATCTCTGCTCCTGTGACAAACTGCAGAGGTCCGAGAAGAGCCCCCAGGAACAGTACATTTTGAGGAATGGCCTTGTAGTATCCGGCTGGGTACATTCAGGAGTCCAAGCTGCCGATGCTCCTCGCCCTGCTGCCCTGGACCCCCAAGAATGTTTCCCACATTCAGTGACACATCTAGCCTTTAAAACAATCCCTGCTTCATCATAAACATGCTGCCATTGGCAGGTTTTAGCTTCAGTTAAGAAAACAACAACAACAACAAAAATCAAGCACTCCCCAATTTCCTAGGACAGTATTTTAAAAACTCTGCATTAGAATTCGCAGGACAAGGCAAAAACAAAACCAAACAAAAACAAACAAACAGAAAACATCAGTGGGTTTGAAGAACTAGGAAGGCCACAGTCTAAACTGGAACCTGAAATCTACTTCCTGAGCTTGTTCTGTCATCTCCTGCAGCGACCTGCAAATGCAGTTCCCAGGAGAACACTTGCCTTCTTTTGTAAACTTCCATGCTCTCCTGTCTCCTGCTCCGACAGTAATCTTTTACGGGGTGAGGTAGGTTATGCCAAGGACATTTGAAGGCCAGGCTGGTGGCAGACACTAGGGTGAGCATCCTCTGGTCTTAGGAGACTTGGCAACTACTGTTCCGGTGGCCGCAGCCTTAAAGAGCAGCTTCATGGTAATTGGCAGGCAGCGGGAGTGCTCCCCAGTGCCACTCGGCCCACAAGGACTGCTGTGTCCATCCTGTAGCTACAACAAGGTGGTGCAGGCTGGGTTTGGAGAGGCAGTCTGGGAGCCTTACCCCTGGACAGTCAACTGTATGTTCCTGACCTGGAGCCTGGGGGCGGGGAGGGGGCGTTTGCCATGTTGCCACAACAACCTCTTTTGAATAGAATAACCATCAGGCTGATGGTCCTCTGCTGAGCAAATGAGCCGCTCTGTACTTGTTCAAGATCGCTTGCCTTCTGCTAGGAGTGTCTTATGCTGCTGTGAATAACTTGCTTTGCATACATTTTCATAGGAGGGTCAGGCATCCAAGTAGCCGTTTTTTGCCTTTCTCTCTGTTTTATGCATATCTATCTTATAGGTCAACAGATAAACACTAGGTTGTTATTTTTGTGTGTGGCTGTGTATGTGTTCATCTGTGTGTAGACGAATGCCCATGTGGAGGCCGGAAGGTGTCCCTCAGATGCTGCCCATCATAATTTTGAGACAGGGTTTCTACTAAACCTGGTGTGTATCAGCTGGGGACCCTCCTGTCTCTGCTCCTGAGGGCTGGGATTAGAAGCATGTACTACTATCTCTGGCTTTAAAAATATGGTTATGGTCCTCATGTCTACCAGGCAAGCAATTTACAGACTGAGCTCACAGCATCTGAGTTTAAATTTAAAGGAAAAGCCGGGAAAGCAGGTAGAGGAATGTAAGGGCTATCACCCCCTCAGGCCTAAGGGTAGAAGATGGACAAACAGCCTTGGCCCAGGCTGTGAGTGGAGCTGATCTCTTTTCTATTTTGCTTTCCTTTGGACATCTGTGAAATCCTCCCTTCCCAATTTCAGAATCTGTATCTAATTATTACATTTTTAATTCAGAAGATGGTCATTATGTATGATGCACACAATTCTGTCTGTATTTGTCTCTTCACTGTACACACATTTTCTCCTTCTTTTCTTACAGTTTTTCTTTTTAAAAATATTTGTATTTGTGTGTGTGTGTTCTATCTGTCTCTGTGAGTGTGTCTTTTTGTGAGTATGTCTGCGTGTGTATACACACAGGTACCAAGCTCACTTCAGCAGGCTTAGCAGCAAGAACTTCTCCTTTTTAAGTCACCTTGCTGTTTTATTGTTTTTTTCATAATGTGCAAATATTATTCTTTTTACACAGATTATCTTGCTTACTGTCCACACAACCCTTTGGCATCGCTTTGACTGTTCTCTCCCCATTTGCAGAACTGAAGAGGGCCTGGAAGGTACAAGTGCAGACCTCATCTGCTAGGGCTGGAGAAGACTCCAAGCTCTGGGTCCAGGTAGTTGTGCTTCATGCTCACTCGTCCTGGGGCACTCTGTGATGAGGCTTCTCAGAACCTTGACCCAGTCTTTGGATGGGAGACTTCACACACTTTTCACACACTTGCACTTTCTTTTTTTGGATTTAATAATATTTGATACTTTTTGTTATGTGAAAAGCAAACAACAGTGCTGGCTCCTCACCCCTGCAGGTGTGCCTGTTCAGTGCCCTTTCCTGCTGTTTTCCTCTTTGTTTCAGGACTCACTTGGAAGAATGAACTCTTGGCAGAAACATATTTTATTTTATTCCTCTGTTAACAGAATGAAACAGTTCACTTGATTCATAAGAAAGTTAAAATAACATTGTGCTTTGACCTTGCCCTTAAGATACTGATTTTATTTGCAAATCTTCTAAACATCTTAGATGCATCTTTTCTTTCCTTTTCCCATTTCTCCTTTTATGTCTGTCTCCAAAACAGGTAGAGAAAAATATACCCTCGATTTATGCTGGATTCTTGTGGATCTGTGCTTTCAAAGAGTGTCTTTTCTTTGAAAATCACTAGGTAAATGAAAGTTTTTAGAGCACCTGCTGTTTGGAGTGTGTGGCTGCTTGACTCCTCACTGGGAAGGCCGAGCTCCTCAGGCAGAGCCAAGCAGCCACACACTCCTCCAGCGAGGAGCCTGGTTATAAGGAAAGCCCTTCATGCTCTCTCAGGCTGTCTTTGAGAACATCTTCCAGGCTGGACTGGAAAGTGTGGAGGCTGGTCCCCACAGAGGTAGCACCCTGCCTGTCCCACTACAGCCCTCAGAGTGCTGCTGCTGAGTGACTCATCCCTGCCGCCCTCAGTACCTGCCGTCTGAGGCTCCTTGGGTGTCTTCTCTAAGCAGTCAGCATGGACCTCACTGCTACAGGGATGGGTGAGAGAGCATGGCATCCCAACCCTGGGAAACTTCCAGCTCCGCAGAGGAAAAAGGAGGGTCACACTGTGCTTGTCTGTGGGCGGGCAGCAGGAAAGAAGGCCTTTTAGGGAGATGGGTCTTTGTGGGGAGGGAGTGCTGAGGAGAGGACATTTCAAGGTCATCTGAAGAGAGCAAGACCAGCAGGAAAGGAGAGGGGACCGGCAGAATGCAGGGGCCACTCCAGGGAGAGCAGAGGGATTTGACTTAGCCTGGCCTTGGGTGATCTGTTGATGCCAGTGGTCGAAGGGCCTGGGCTAGAAGGGAGGTGGCAAGGCTTGGTGGAAATGTTTCAACAAAGGTAAGGCAGCAATAGCTCTGCAGCATCCCAGAACCAACCTGCTGGGCTGTGAGCAGCAGAGCAGAGCTGTATGAGGCTGAGGAGCGAAGGACTGCTAACCAATTACATCCCAGCAGCTAAGCAAACCTGTTCTAGAAGGAGGCAGGAAATCCCAGACTTCATGGGAAACTGAAGGTGGTCAGGCCAGAGCAGAGCCAGGGAGAGTTTACAGAGCTGCTTACAGCTTGGGGTGAGAAGCACTCATGGCTGATACCGGAAGGTACCCCAAGATAGTCCAAGCCCACCTGATGCACACAGGACTGACACCCCAAGGCACCCAAACTCACTTGATACAGGACTTGCTTGCTTCGGTTCTCACAGCATCTCTTCTGCAGAAGCCCCGCAGGCCTCACTCACCTCTTAAGAGGAGCAGAGTAAGCTGCATCCTCCTCCATTTCAGTTTCGGGCTTTCCGCAAATACCAAAGTCCACTGCCTTCTTTTGATGCTGCTTCCATATGCCACAAATCTACCCTTACTTCAGCTGACAGATAAACAGCAAAAACAAGACCATTCACAACAACAAAGTCTGGAACAACAGAGAGGGGGAGGGGAGGAGGGAGCGAGGAGCAGAGGTCAGAAGAGCTTTGCAGCCCCGTGAGAAAGCGCAGCGGGTACTGGTGTTTGCTGAAAATCTGCCCTCCAGCCCCACCCCACCCCGCCAGGGTCTCCAGGAGAGTCAATACAAGTCTGGGAACAAGGAAACTGGCTCTTACAGACCTAATTGCTGGTAGGGATAGCGTTGGCGGAGCCATCTGCTTTAAAGCCTTCTGTAGCACTCACTCACTCCCTGCTCCGCAGCCACTTGGCGGCGGCGAAGCTGGACTGCCTCCGGAGGTGATTACTGTGCTCTGCGTTAGCACTAATGGTGCTACCTCATTAGCGCCAGGCGATCGGGCGGGACGCTCAACCGGCTTTGGATGGAGATGAAATTAATGTGCAGTTGTTGGGCGGAGCCGGTATAGGACGCTGCACCCACCGAGGATGCTGGGTCTCTGCTGCCTCCTGCAGCTGAGCCCTCCCACTCGCTCCCAGCGCCAGGGCAGGTTCCAGGCCCTCGCGGCAGCTCTTCCCCACCGTTTTGTATTTCAAGTTACAGTTCTGTCTTGCACTGTTATGCCACACACAAACAGCCTTAGTGGAGCGGGTTGGTTTGTGGAAACTAGCTGGAGAGTATGTGTAGGGGGGTCCAGTTTCCATCAGCTGTAGAGGAATGTTAATCCGGCTAGAGATCACATCCACAGACCTAGGTCCTTGTGATCTGCCTGGAATACAGACACAGCTTTTCTCCCCCCACCCCCACCCCCTGCCCCCTGTATTTCTTTAAGGCATTTTACTCAGTTCCTTCACCTGTTTGGTTGTATTTATTTCTTCTTCTAAGGCCTCTATCATTTTCGCGACCTTAGATTTAAGATCGTTTTCGTGTACTTCCGGTGTGATCATATCCTCAGGGCTTGCTGTGGTGGGACAGCTGGGTTTTGTTGCTGGTGTTCTTGGTGACCTCTAGCCGTTTGGTTGACTCTGGTGTTATCAGGCCTGGTGGGCTTTGATGGTACTAGGTCTCTGGGGCTGTAGGTAGAGCTCGTGGTCCCAGTCCTCTGGTTTTTCTGTTGCTCCCTGATTTGTGCTGGTCTCCGGGGCCTCAGATCAGCGTGGATCCCGGGAAATGGCACAGGCCTGGGAGGAGATGGAATGGGGAGGGAAACAAGAATGGGGGTCAGATGTGGGAGAGGGAAGTGAAACGTCTGGGAACAAGAAGGGAAACTGAGGGGGGAGAGCATCTCTTTGTCAAGCTGGAGGCCTGCAACAGGGTAGACTCCTGGGAGGACATGGGTGTGACTCTAGGTGAGACTCCTAACAGGGGTGGTGGGGGAAGAGGGACACGAAGACTGAAGTGACCACCTCCTAGCCAAGCAGGACTAGTGGAAGGAGGGAAAAAACGACAAAATCTTTGATCCAAAAATTATCCTGCCTACAAGAAGTGTAGGATTCTTCTTGAACAAAGATTGGGAAAAATTCCCACCCCACAGTAGAAAACCAGCCCTGACTTTAATGATGCTCTGCTATGCTTGCAGACAGGAGCCTAACATGACTGTCCTCTGGAGGCTCCACCCAGCAGCAGATCCAGACAGATGCTGGGACTTGCAGCCAAGCATGGGGTCAAGCTTCAGCAGTCCCGTGGAAGTGTAGGGAAAAGATGGAAGGACCTGGAGGGGACAGGAACCTCACAAGACGACCAACAGAGACAACTAACCTAGTCCCATGGGGACCTACAGAGACTGAGACATCAACTAAGGAGCATGCGTGGTCTGGACCTAGGCACCCTGCACACAAGTGGCCAATGGGTGGCTTGGTCTTCATGTGGGTCGACTGGTGGGTGGAGGGGAGAGAGGCTGTTTCTAACAGGGACTCTATTGCCTGTTACTGGATCAGTTCCCCTGCCAGGGCTGCCTGGCCTGGCCTCAGGGGATGAGGACGTGCTCAGTCCTGATGTGACTTGATATGCTGGGAAGTGTTGATACAGGGGAGGGGCTCCCTTTTTCTGTGGGGGAAGGGAGAAGGGAAAGGGAGAAGAAAGGGAGGGGGACACCCTTGGGATGTAAAGTAAATAAATAATTACAAACAAAATACAAAAACCCACCTTTAATCCAGGAGACAGAGGCAAGCAGATCTGAGTTCAAGGCCAGCCTGGTGTAGAGCAAGTCCGGGTGTGGGGGTGCACACCTCTAATCCCAAACAATGGAGACAAAGTTAGTTTGTAGAAGGAAGCACCCATGTGTGAAAGTGATGTCTAATTGAGTGGCAGAAACAGTGACGAATCAGAGAAAGACTTGACAGAATAGGATACGCCCAACTCTCATGAGAGGAGAGAGGGAAGGGAAGCTACTTAAGGGGCAATAGAGAGAGTGGAGGCACTTTTACCATGAGAGTTTTACAGAGAAGCTGAATGAGAGAACAAGCTAGACACAGGTGAAGACAAAATGAGCCAGAGAATGAGAAGGAGCCAGGAGATTAGAGCAGATGGCTAGAATTAGTTTGAGGCCAAGTAGAGCAATTTAGAGGCCAAGAGAGAAGCCAGATTGAATAAGTGAGCTGGGAGAAGAGTCTGGCCAGAACAGCTGACTTGAACCAGCCAGCCCAGAGCTTAGAAACCAAGGACCATGCATGGAGATAACCTAGACCCCCTGCTCAGATGTGGCCCATGGTAGCTCAGTCTCCATGTGGGTTCCCTAGAAAGGGGAGCAAGGCCTGCCTCTGACATGGACTCAGTAGCCAGCAATTTGATCACCTCCCCCTGGTGAGGTGGCCTTACCAGGCCACAGAGTAAGAGGATCCAGCCAGTCCTGATGAGACCTGATAGGCTAGGGTCAGATAGGGGAGAACCTCCCCTATCAGTGGACTAGGAGAGAGGAATGGGAGGAGACCGGGGAGGGGGGCTACACACAGGATACAAAGTGAATAAATTGTAATAATAAATTAATAAAAATTATAAAAAGAAAGAACAAGACAGGGTGAACTTATTCAGCAGTAAGTCTCAGAGGCTGAAAATATTCTAAGCCTAGACTAGATCATGTGGAGGCCAGAAGCTTCCAGGACTAGGCCTAGGTCAGCAGACTGCAAGCCTCCAAGACAACAGCTGAAGCAGGATAACAGTCACTCTTACAACCAACAGTCAGCCTTTGGAGAAATCACTGTGCACAGGTATTGATGACTGGTATAAATGCACATTCATCAGACTTCCCGGATCCCACCCACAAATGCACACACATTCTTGTAAATATCATGTCAATAGAAGAATATCAGCATGGGGCGAAGGCTTGTTCACTCATGCATGTGCAAACTGTGTGTGCCGTTGGAAGGCTTGAGATCACAGATTGGAAGGTGCCGTGAGGGAATGGTGAACATGGGTGACCCTACTTCTGCAGATTTGGGAAGAAAGAACACATGCTAGAGCCAGACTGAAAACATCACCAAGGAAGGTTTGGTATTTCTGATGGAATCTCTGGGCAAGTGCTGTTAACCATGAAACTAATCTGAGTGATTTATGGCCCCGAAAAATCCTACTGGGAGCATGTAGGCAATAATGGTATCAAAATGTGGCAAGGTAAATAAAGACTAAAACGACCACAGAAGACCATCAGGCATTCAGAAGACCCCGGTGGACAGACAGTTGCTGATTTGAGAGCAGAGCTGTTTCTGGTTGAATTCGACACCAGTTTAAACTCTCTTTTCCTGTCATTTCCCCTAACGATGAATTAAAACAGCCAAGGACATGTTGGTTTTTTGAAAATAAATTAATCTTGAGAATAAGAACTTGATTAAAAAAATTTTAAGAGTAGATTTGTCTAATTTATCCAAGTAAACATGAGGCCTCTAACAAATAAAATTTGAAGACATTCATTAGAAACATTTTATGGTTTAATAGAGCCTTTTCCTCCTACGCAAGATTTTGTTTATTAATAAAATTCATGGAAATTCAATAAAAATCGCTTCCATCATTACTCTATGCTCCCTCAAGAACTGAAATACCCATTTTATATTAAAAGATGAGCAGAAAGCAGCTCACTGAATTCAAATGAAAGCAATAAAGTCTTGTAGAGATGTGCAGAAGGGAGAATTCACATGAGCAAAGGTTCCTTAGTGAACAGAGAGAAGAAATCTGTGGGCTTTGCTCTGCAGCTCTGAACTGGTTAGAACTGGTTAAAACAATTCCTGAGTGCAAGCCCAGTTCCTCCATCTCCTCCTACTGTTTTTTGGAACAAATAGACTCCCGATTGCGCACTGTGGGGAGGAGGCCACCTGTCTGCAGAAGGGCAGGCTTGATGGGGGAGCTATGACCCTGCCTATCAAAACATCAAAACCCGATCATCAGATCATCCGTATCCTCCCTGATAAAGCTGCTGGGACTTTGGAAGGAATGCTTCAGGGCTAGAGAGGGCAGGCTATTTCATGCTTAACCCCTTGATTTCCCAGTTTCTTGGCTTTGCGGGTCCTCAGGCTCTGAGGACCGGTAGATGCTCATTTGCATAGGCTGGGAAGACTGACGCACCCACTTGCCACACATCACAATATGGATGGAGGATGTCTCCCAGAGGCCTGCCATCCATGTGGCCAGCTTGCAGGAGGAGCCATCACAATGTGCACGTATATGGTGGACAGATGGGAGAGTGAGAGGGGGTGGGCAGCCTGAGCCTTGTGAAGACAGAGGGACCGGAGACCCAAGGCTGGAGGCGGGTGGCCTGTTGTAAGTGGCCTGGCTAGCTGCCTCGGCCCGATGAAATGCCACTGAAGTCCACATCTGTGTCCATGGTTACTCAGCAGCAGGGGTCAGTGTCAGTGTCCACGGCTCATATCACTCACTAGAGAACACTAGAGGCAGCCACTGGAGACCATGGGATGTCCAGGGGCTGTATAGCCCCACCCCTCACTACCTGTGATGCTTTGGACCCTGGTCCTTGCCCAGGCAGCACAGTAGGGTTGCCTCCTGCCAATGGTGACCTTGGGTGGCCTAGCTGGAGCGGTGCTGGAAAGTTCACCTTGGTGGTACAGCTAAGGGAGAGCTGGCAGGCTGACCAGCTCAGCTACCACCCAGGCCCAGATCCAGGGCTCTGAGCTGGCCCACCCCAAATCTCTACCATCTGTGAACAGTTGGGAGGCGTGAGAGGGCCAGTCCTGCGGATCCAAAGCTGCAGGAGCTCCATGACACAGGACAACAGCAGGATAACCTGGAGGAGTCCCAGTGAGGATCCAATATGGATGGTGTCACAGAAGCCAGAGATCTGGAGCCAGACCAAAGACTCATTGCAAGGAACATCTGCAAGTGAAGATGTGTGGACAGAGGGGTGTACTGTGGGACACACTGACACACCACAGCTTCCATGAAGAGGTGTTCTCTTTGCTTTTTTGTTGTTATTGTTGCTTGATTTTACTTTAGGGGGAGATTACAGGAGTGAAGGGTGTTTATGAGGGGACAGGGAGATGAGCAGGACTGGGGTGCGTGATGTTAAAGTCACAATCAATAAAAAGTTTCAAAGGTGAGCACACAGTAACTGATGGACCGTAGTTACGTCCCATGGTGGACCTACACTGCCCAGCAGCAGCGAGAGCCCAGGGTGACTTCACGATTGGTACACCTAGACAATTTGGTGCAGAGAGGGTACATCTGACCAGAGATCATTAGAAAAAGTAATTCTCAATCCCTTCCTTCATATGATATTCAGAAATTAATCTCCAGTGGATAAAGACGTGCATGCACTTCACATAGGTGTGTTTGCACTCACAGGCACACATACAAACTTGCTCCACTATTGTGCATGCACAAGATTTACTCATTATATCTATAGCAGGACACCCCAAATCACCCACAGGTGAGCATATAAATAAACCACACAGCCTTGCAATCAAGGCAAATTCAGCAAGAGAAAGCAACAGACGACACAGACGACAGCAGCAGGAATGAAGCCTAAAAACGGTGCTGAGCAGAAGAACATGTGTGTGGAATTCTAGAACACTGTGACAGCAGCTGCTTACGCCAGGGGTCTGAGGAAACCCTACAGGGACATGGAGGAGCTTTGGAGGGGTGAAAATGTATTGGCTGCTAAAATGTATTTGAACACTTACAATGTATACATTTTACTGTGTGACTCATGCTTATAAAAACAATTCCAAAGGTAAAAACCATTATGTTCCCACATACTATGGTTTTATTTTCTTTCTAAACAGATAGAACTAATACTTATCGGTGTCTCTTTGCCCTGTGTGGTTGCAGCATGATGGGAACATTGGGCAGTCAACGTGGCGAGTGGCAGCTGAATTCAGCTCCTGATGCGTGGCCCTCCAGGGCTGGGGCACGGCTCTGTGGTGGAGCTTACAAGCCCTGCCTTGGAGTTCACCCCCCTCCCCCCTCAGGTAACTGGCTCCGCCGTGGCACTAATGCTGCTCAGGCTGAGTAAGATGTCTGTCAGCCGTTAGGCTGCACACACTTGCTTATTCTGAACAGCCTTGGAAGTTATTAAACCTATTGCTTCTTTGTCTTCTTGTAACTAATAAAATGAAAGTGTAAAAATGTTATATTGGCTGACTTCAGTCTGATGAAAGAGTTTGGCAGCAATAGAGGGTGAATGAGAAAATGTTAGTTCTATTTTCAGAATGAATGAACTGAAACCAGTTAATGTTTATTTTCCACGGGAGAAATGCTGGCTTGTGATTAAACTTTTTATATACAACGGATGAGTGATGGGTCCCAGGACATGTTCCGAGCCCAGTGGAGCGCTTTCTTCCTTTGAGTCTTTAAGTTCTCGGCAGCTCATTATTTCATGTGTATTGAATCATTGGAGGATGGTTGTGTCGTCGAATATTTGTAAACTTCTAGAGTGTGGAACGGAAATGTTTCAGAGGAGTTTGATTTAGGCCTGTGAGACAGGGTAGTATGTATGTAGTCCGGGCAAGCCTTGAACTCACAGTGATCCTGCTGCCTGGCAGTGTATGCCATTCTGCCCTGCTTGGTGTATCTTTAAACAACTAATTAAAAGTAAGATCTTTAGATCATGCTTCTTTTCTTCCATAAATCCTGTTGTTGAAGTAAATGCTGAATTTGTTACTGTTCTTGTTGTGAAAAGATGCTTGACAGAAGCTTGGCAGGGTTGGCTTTGGCTCACACTTTGGAGGCATCTTTGTGCCAGGGGGTACTGAGGCCACTGGTCACCTGACATCCATGTCAGAAATCAGAGAGAGGTGTGTTCAGCTGTTTTCTTTGCCTGTGGCAAGGTGCACCCTCTCCCCAAAACGCACAAGTAGTGGGTGTTTTCTGAGTGTGCTTGGCTCCGGGTCAAGCAACGTGGCGGATGTGAACACTTCCAGTTTTGTTCAGTTTCTTTTACTCCCAACTTTTGCCAAAACACAAGGAAAATGTGAAGGTGCATCACAGAGGTGTGCTCCTAAGGATCCCACCTCTGCTGTCTGCCGACCGCTTGAGCCTCCGGAGCATATGTCACAGGAAGAAAGGGCCACCCCGCTCTTCTGCTTATCCTCCCAGGGAAATTCCTGGCTCCGGGGCACAGGGGAGTCAGGAATAGAATACCATTGCCTTTTTCTGCCTTGGGACCCCAGGGGCATTGGTGAAATCAGCTTTGGCTTAAGGCATCAGCACAGCCTCTGCTTCCCGTTTGACTATTACAAGCAACTGGGAGAGAGAGGAAGAGTGAAAAGCAAGTACCAAGTGTGGCTCAGGACTAGACTGCCAATTTCCCTTTCAGCCCTGCCCATTGCTGCACCCATGACCCTTGCCTCGGTGGTTGACTTGTGTGGCTGCGTTTCCCCATCATGTGAGGTTTGCCGTTGATGACAGCGTTGGGCTGTGAGGGATAACAATCCAACATCAGTGCTCAGTCTGTAGAACCCTGGTCAAGTTACTGACTGTTCCGTGCCTGGTTTCCTCTCTGTAATGTTGCAGTGTGAATAGCATGCGTGTCTTGAAGTTATACCAAGGGTTTATGTATCAATATATGTGGATTTATTAGGGAACATCGCTGCTCAGTGTCTGCATTTATTAAGTTCTTTATTATTGCTGTCACTGTGTCACTGGGATATTCTCTGAACTCCCCTCATTTCCCAAGTCCTGCGGTCTCTGTTGAAATAATCCGTACAGTGCACACAGACGGTAGATTACAGGTCATGCTCGTTACAGGGTGAAGTGGAGCATTCTCGAGGGAAGAGAAGAGACTTGGACACAGGGATTTCTGAAGATTAAAGCACTCTCAAGAGCCAGAGAGCGATGGTGACCGAAGGGTCCATTGTCCTGATCTAAAGATTTGACAGGTTTTATATTATTTCTAAAGTCTCTATAACAGGCAGCGCTTTCTGAGGGACATTTTCCTGGCTAAATGATTGACAGGTCCAAAAAGCTTTCATCTGGACAGCAATCTTATATTCATGACCTTCTGGTGCTCAGGGTGTCTCTAATCATGGATGGAGGGAAGAATGCAGTTCCATTCTGCGGACCAGTCATTAGAGTCCTAACGTGTCAGAGCTTGGCCTTGCACGTTGCTGGTTGAGGAGCGGCCATCCGCAGTGACCCTTACACCTGTTAATATCTCACTAGCTACCTACTACATTGTATAGTGGCCTTTATTTTTCAAGACAGTCTCAATGTCAAATATTCTGCTTCATGGCATTATTGGGCTATCATTTATTTGCTTCTCATCATAATTAGGAACTCACAAAACATTACAATTACATTGGCTGATTGTAATCTTAGTGCTAAGTTTACTTATGTTATACACTACAAGTACATACTTTAGGTAGCACTGTCATTTGCATAGATTTCTTAGAGTTTGGAAGATGAAAACAAAAGTTTAGAAAGACAGAAATAGAAGAAGAAAATATAAGGAATACTGTTATTTATGATCAAGCAGCTAAAGGAACACCAAACTCAATGCAGAAATTCTAATCCTGGTTCCTCTTTCTCTGCCAATGGCCCCTCCTCTCCCATCCCTGATCTCTGGAGGATGAGTCTGCACTTACTGGCTCACCACTTTCACGAGGATGTTAGAGAAGAGAATATAACATCTCCCCAACCACAAAGTGATACCTGACTGTCCAATCACATATGTCTGCCGATGAGTCACATCCTGGCAAACTGAAGGTTTAGGTGGTACTTTTGTTGTAACGATTCAGTACCCAGTCACTGAATTAAAATGCAGAGTGGATGCCTGGCTTCTTCCTCATATTGATCCAGTGTCTGGCATTCTGCTCTGCCCATCCTTATCCATCACCAAGGAGACCTCACTTCTTGCCTCTAGGTCTCCTCAACAATTCTAAAACTTCCTGTGTTCGGCTGTTTCTCTGAAGCATGTCATCCATTGCTTGTTCTGGCTCCTGTACTGATGTTGTGCCCAGTTGGCAGAGCTGTCTCTGCCACTGTAGGGCTGCTTCTGCCATGGCCATAGCGTGGTACCTTGCAGATGCCAGACGCTGAGACGATGTCTCTGCTTGAAATCTGATCCTGCTGTCTACCTGCCTGAATGCTTGACTCCCTGCCATCTTCAAAGAAAGGTCAGCTTTCTGACCCCTTGTCTTAGGGCTACTATTGCTGTAGAAACACCGTGACCAAAGCAGCTTGGGGAGAAAAACAGTTTATTTTGCTCACAGTTCCATATAACAGTTAATCTTCAAAAGCAGAGAGGGAAGAAACTCACACCGGCGGGAGCCTGAAGGCAGCAGCAAGGCAGAGGCCATGGAGGGCGCTGCTCACTGGCTTGCTCCTCCTGCTTTTATAGAACCCAGGACCGTCAGCCCAGGGATGGCCCCATGAGCTGGCTCCTTCCCATCTATCACTAATTTAAAAATGCCCTACAGCTGATCTCATGGAGACAGTTTCTCAGTTGAGGCTCCCTCCTCTCAGATGACTCTAGCTTGTGTGAAGTTGACATAAAAACTATCTAGGACACCCATTTTTTCCTGTCTCCCCCTGTGGTGCCATTTGGGGCTCTGGTCTCATGCTTCAGCTTTGGGCCTTAATCCCTCTCTTTCTTCTGAGTTGTTTTCACATTCTCTTGTGCCTCCTTTGTCGTCCTGTATGCATCAGCTTCCCGTCTGCCTGTTTGACCCACCTACCTGTCCTTTGTTCTGCAGCTGGCCTAACTCCTGGCTTCACCTTGCTCCTGCTGCTCAGCTTGAAGCTTCCCCAGCCGCCCTCTCCAGCTGCTCTCTGGGTTCCTCCCACACCCTCTTTTATATGTTTACCAGCCTCCTAGCTCTCACTCCTCAGGCCTCTTTGAAACTATTTGCTGCTTTTGTCATATATGTAGCCATTCTGCATCCTACGTACATACACAGCTGTAGGTGATACAGACACAGACGTTCACTGTGTGATCTGTAATGCACAGATTGAGAGCTAATATTAGTAACTAAGGTTGGAAGAAAAGGGCAGGAGATAGGACTCAGCCACTGAAAGCTCTGGCTGCTTTTCCTGAGGACCTGGGTTCAATCATAGTGCCCACATGCTGGCTCACAATAGCCTGTAACTCCAGCTCCAGGCTCTAACAGCCTCTTCTGGGCTCTGTGGGCACCAGGCATGTGTGTGATGTGAAGACATACATGCAGACAAAGAGACAAACACATTACGTAAAAACTCATGTTCTGTTTGCTTATCATGACTTTTGGTTTTTGAAGACAGGGTGTCATGTAGCCCAGGATGATCTTGAACTTGTGATAGCTTCAGTTCTCCCGAAATTAACATTCTCTTTTCACTCCTGCTAGCTCTCATCCTGTCTTTCTTCCTACCCAGTAATAAATCAGGATGGAAAGTGACAGTGTCCACAGTGAGAGAGATGGAGAGAGCAGGAGGACCTGGGTAGAGGGAATTATCCCCTGCATTTTTAAAGCCAGTAGGCAAACACGTTCCCACTGAACTGCAGCCCCACCCTAATTTCCCCACCTTAATTCTTGGCTTTTTGAACAAAAACATTCCACTAGAGTCTTGAATTCTTCACTGAATAAATAAATCATTGGTCATTTTTGCTTAAATGTTGATTCTGGAAACCAATACTTCAGTGAAAAAAAATTGTTACTATCTTACAGAATGCCCATACATTGCAAGGAACTTTGCATAAAATGTTTCCTAAAGCATTAATACCAATCGTTTTACTTATTTCTTTAATCGGTAAAAGAGAATAAAAAATCATGTCTTCTAACCAAAAAAAGAATTTGAATTCAGAGTTATTTGAAGAAAAAAAAATCCTGGAATCCAATTTTCTTTTGAAAAGCAAGAAAACCAAAAACAAACTGGCTGAAGAGCAGAGCTTCCGCCCTCATTAGGACAGACCTCAGCTCACTGGAGCAGAGCTCTGGGTGTCTGGGTTCCCTGCATGGCACTCTGCAGGAGAGCCCTGCGCGCTGAGTCTCTGCCCAACCCGAGAAGGCACCGAGACCTCCACCAGGCTCAGACTAGCCCTCCGCTTCTTGTTCCACAGCTGCCTCTTACCCCAGCATGCTTACAGAGAAAGTGTTGTGCAAGAAATGTCTCCTGGTGTCACAGTTGGGGCATGCAGGCGCCGGGGAATAGCAGCACTTTAGTTTTGGAAGCCAGTTTGACAGTCAGACTCCCAGTGGATGGATATTAGCCGAAACAAGCACTCTGTCAGAAAATGAGGCTGGACATGACTTAAACATAAAGTCATGTGGCCACGGTGTCAACAATAAAATCCGGATTAGGTTCCCCAGTGAGTTCAGGCACTTCTCAGCACAGCATATTAGTAATACAGTCAAAGAAGTCAGATCAACTTCTGCTTCTGAACGCAATAGGTTTAGCCAGAGTGGTTGCCCCGGGCCGCCTGTTGGCAGGACACCAGGGAAGCTGGAATTTAGGAGCAAGCCTGGCAGGTGTGAGTTTGTGTTTGAAGCATCTTCTACCCATCTAGTCTAGTTCCTATAATGGCCTTAGTGGGCTGCCTTTCCTCTAGCAGGTGAGGCTAGGGAAGGCTTTCACTTGTTCGCTGAGTTGTGAGAGCTCTGTCAGAAACATAGCCAAAGGCACGTGTGTGTCTTTCCATGATGTCAGAGCTTACAGAATAACAATAAACGCACAGGGCTTAGAGCTTTGACCAACAAACAGGCAGTCCTGTGTTCCTTGCCAGCGCTTCTTCTCTTCCAGTCTTTACAAAATATCATTCTATGTGTACAGCTGTTTTGCATGCATGGGTGTCTGTGTGAGTGTGTATTTATTGGTAGAGGTTGTATTGGTTGACATACTGTGTTTTCAGTTACAAGCTGGAGAAACGGCTCAACTCTCTGTCCAGATTTGGGTGGGGAAAAAACTCTGGTGTCCCGGAAGCCCCTGAGAGAAAGCCCCTGAGAGGAAGCATGGAGATCCCCAGGGCCTTGCTGATTAGAATAAACATTCCAAATGATATTTAAAATTCCTTATTATTTGTAATGATTTGGAAGTTTATTTCATTTCTCTTTCTAATTAATTTATCAATCAGTCAATCCATCCATCAATTCATCAGCTGTGAAATAGAGGCTCACACTTCAGCCCAGGCAGCTTCACACACAGAAACCTCTTGCCTCAGCTTCTCAGTGGTTGTACTTGCAGGCATGAGACCCACACCTGGTTCTATTAGGTATTATAATTCACAGCTTTCTGTGTCTTTCCTTGGAAGGTTTCCTGTGTGGTTGCCTTTGAAATTCTGTTTTATTGTGGTATTTCTGTAGCTGCTTTTACACTTTTTATTTCCAATTTAAAAGATTAGCTACGATATTATAACACCAATAGTACATTAAATATACTTGTTATCATTTCTTTTACTATTGAGTTTGAGTTAATAAATGATCTGGATACCCTCTCAGGGATGACACAAAGCCCAAATTCTCACTGCCTCTCCACTCTGGTTGACATGCTTTGAACAATGTAACTTATATTTTATGCTTTTTCTATTTAAAGCATACCAAGTAATTTTAAAATTTAATTTTTCTTTCTTCTAAGTAATTATTCTATTTATTATCTATAACTTTTTCTCTTCCTAATTTTGCAATACATCAATCCTTAAATATTGTCTTTCTTTAATTTTAACCATCATTTACCCTCTGTGGAATATTCTCAGCTGTGAGACTTTACGGATATAGTTTTTATGCTTTCTTTCACTTTAAAAACAGAGTTTCAGCCTCTAAAGAGAGAAGTCACCCAGATTCTGTTCTTTCTCTCACCCGCATGTCCATACTGCAGAGAGCAACACACACAGTCCCGTAATCACATCCTGTCCTTGGCCACCCCATGCTCTTCCACTCCTTTATTACAAACTCCTAAGATGTGGCTCTGTCTCAGTGAACAGTGCTTCCTGGTGGCTTTCACACTTCTTTCAGATATCTGGATTAGCATTTGATATCCCGACAGTCTGTAAAATTATCTTTAATTTATTCCCTGGGTCGGGGCTGTGTTTTGCTTTACTGTAAGTCCTCTGGCGCCTGCCAGTCTGTGATTCCTCGTCTCGCTACCCCGTCCCGGCAGACTCTGTCCCCGGCCCTGTGCCTTAGCTCTGTCTTCCTTGGTTTTGCTATCACAGGCTCATCATTCTAGATGGCAGTTTTGTCTGTCTGGTGCTTGAGTTCTTTTGAAGGGCTATAAATTCTGAGCCCCGTTTTGTTTTGTGTTTTCATTGACACTGTAATTGCACATGTGTGTGCGTTCAGTGTAACATGTTAACGAGTGTAAACACTATGCAACGATCAGATCTGGGTAATTGACATATCCGTCACCTCAGACATCAGTCACTTTTTTAATGTTGAGAATACTAAAAATCATCTCTGCTAGCTATTTTTAGATACATAATTAGTGGTTGTCAGTTGTAGCTACGGCACACTGGAGAAGTTATTATTCCTTCTGTCTCTCTAAAACCATAACCACATCCTAGCATCCAGTCTCCCACACACTTCCAGGAGAGCAACGGCCCGCGTACAAAGAAAACACCTGCCTGATCGCTGGTGTTGTTACAAATGGCAACACTTTGTTCTCTTGCAGATAAACAGTATTGTCTGTCTGTGTGTGTATTCTTCATATAAATACATAAACACACATAGATACACATTTGTCCTACGTTTTTTCATTTCATTTAATGTGTATGGGTGTTTTGCCTGCATGTATGTGCCTGCCTGGTGCCCTCACATGTCAGAAGACGATGTTATGTTCTCTGGAATTGGAGTTAAAGATGGTTGTTAGCTGCCATGTGGTTGCTGAGAATCGAACCCAGGTCCTCTGGAAGAACAGCCAGAGCTCTTAACTGCCAAGCCACCTGCAACCAATATATCATATATTAAAAACAACACCTTCAACAGTCATGTTGCCTGATGCAGTGTCTAGGCTGTTGACTAGTTCCTCCTTGCTTCTGAGTCTAACCCTTTAGTGGGATGGACAGGCTGTGTGGTGGTTTCGTCTTCAGTGTTTTGAAGAAAAGATTGTCTTGGACAATGCTAGCCTAGCATCTGTTTGCCCCAGCGGAGGCATGCGGAGCCCCTCACCGAGGTGTGGCTTGTAACAGGACACTATACAAGCTGCGTGAGCCTGCTGCAGCATAGCCCAGAGGCTCCTGTCCCCAGCCTCGGATGGCTTTTAGATCAGCAGTCCTGTTAAACCATGAGGGAGCCATTACTAACTGTGGACAGTTATTTGGAGTGTGCTAGTGACCATAATCATTTATTTTCTCACATTTCTGCTTTATCTCAAGCAGTTAGTATTTCTGTGGCTGATCAATAACTTTTCCAACCTGGAGTGAACAGAGGGTGCTAATCAATGGAACGGCATGACACAGAATTGCAAATGTGTCTGTTTTCAAGTTTTGTGGAACTGTAATTAAAAGGTAAAGGATAGAGGAGTCCTTACATTTTGATTAGAGTGAAAAAGTGAAAAGCAGCTTATAAATTGGCATGTGCCTTCGCTGGACAACTTTCACCTGCAGACACCCCGAGACTCAACGGGGTGACACAAAGATAGAGTCACCTGGGAAGAGGGGGGTCTCAGCTGAAAATGTGCCTCAATCGATTGGCCGTGTCCGTGAGGTCTTCTAAGTAGTTAACTGATGTAGGAGGGTCCAGGTCTCTGAGTGGTACTGGTCCTGGCCAGAGAGGCCGAGTTGCATAGGAAAGCTACCTGAGCAGTAAGCAGCATTTCCCCCTGGTTTCCACTTCCAGTCTTGCCTTGACCTTGCTCCATGATGGATACTGATGGGGAAGCATAAGATGAAACACTCCCTCCTCTAGCCCCAAGTTGCTTTTGGTCACCATCTTTACCACAGCAACAGAAAGCAAACTAGAATCATTAGTTTGTGACTTGTCTGGCCTAAAACACTTGGCGCTGTGCTGCCTGCCTTGTCTTCTTCGTTGGCCACAGCCAAGCCTGCCATGCTAGCAGTCGGTGACTGCTCTTGGCAAGGCGGCTGTGATAGAGACCTCTTGCTCTTCCTCTTTAATCATAGGCTCTGCCCATCCTAAACGCCCCCACCTTCCCACCAAGCTCGTAGTCCCAGGCCTTTCCTGGCATTTCTTAACACCTTTTCCTTAGCAGTGTGTTTCTACGCTGCTCCTAGGGCTGCTTGGCCGAGTGCTCTCATCCTTACTCCTGTCTCATTGCCCTGGGTGCTTCTATTGCTCTGCTAACCACTCTTCCCCCCATGATGTCCGGCCTGGAGGTCTGAGCCATGCTTTCTTCTGCGCCCCTAGCAGAAACAGACCTGTAACTGTACTGAATGAATGATTTCACGTGTGTAAATCTGCTTCTACCTCACCACATTTCAGAATTCTCCTTCCCACCCTTCCTTTACCCAGCCGGAAAGGACTGATCGAATATAATTGGCTTTTTACCTCTTGAAGAAAATGGCATGATTCCACATATTATTTTTCTATTAAAAGCTCCAATTGCTAAAAACCTGATAAAAGCTAAGGGAACAATCCTTTTCTTGAAAAATTGGAACATAATGGCAAAAATCATTTTTATAATGACAAAAATGCCAGGCTCTAGTGAACACCACGCAAAGCCCTTAATTTAAAACTTTGTTCCGTGCTGGCTGTGGTTGTGACACAGTGTTCTTCAGTGTGCTGTGAGGGGTCTCAGACTCTGCAAACACCTGCCCACTCAGCTCAGGCATGCAGAAGCTCAAGCTCACGGGGCGGCGGGCTGACTCACCCCTGTCTAGAGGAGAGCTTCCCAAAGTCAGTGTCACTGTCAGCACGTTCTCGTGTGTCTGGTCTCTTTACGGCGACAGGACAGTAATGACATCAGGGAGGCCAGCAGGCTGGAGCACGGAGCCTCATCGGTGCTGTGTACTGCAGTGACCTCTCAGCTGCCCCCACCCTATGGATTTGACCAAGTTTTCTTGGTGTCTAATGATCCTTACCTGAAACTTGGGGAATGGTTAGTGTGGTCGTTAGCAGACAGACATGTTCCTCATGTGAAGTATGGAAGCCCATGTCTGGTGCAGAGTACAACCTATGTGTCACTGTGTATAAAAACTGGGAGGGTGCAGAAGCCGCGCCACCATATTGCAAGGGCTCTTGCTCGGTTTATAGAAGCTTTATTTGTAACAGCCAGAAATTAGAGCCAACTGAGATGTCCCTCAACTGAAGAATAGATAAAGACACCGTGGTACATTTACTCAGTGGAATACTACCCAGCTATTAAAAACAAAGACATCACGCAATTTGCAGGCAAATGGATGGAACTAGAACAGATCATCCTGAGTGAGGTAACCCAGACCCAGAAAGACACACATGGCATGCACTCACTTATAAGTGGATATTAGACCTATAGTACATGATAACCATGCTACAATCCACAGACCCAAAGAAGCCAAGGAGAGCCCAAGGGAAGATGTTGAATTTCACTTAGAACAGGAAATAAAATAGACATATAAAGTAGCTGGAGGGAGGGAACTGGGTGGGAGAGGGCATGGAGAGGGTAAGGAGGTAGGGAAACCAGGTATTCAGAGAGTGAGATGAGGGTGAGGACAGGAAGAGAGAATGGAAATTGGGGGCAGGCATCTCTGGGACAGGGGAGGTCCAGGAGTCTATGGGGTGACTCTAGCTGAGACTCCTAGCAGTGGGGGTTAAGGAGCCTGAAGTCACCACCTCCTGTAGCCTTAGGAAGAATCCCAGCACTCCTACCTCGGAGCCATCTTTCTGGGCCACAGACTGGCTTTTTCATGAGGCCCTGGGGGTAAAATGTGGGTTCTTGTAATTGTGAAGCAAGCACTTTACCTGAGTGTTTCCCCAGCCTGAAATGCTGGTCTGTGTGCAGTCTGGATTCTTGACAAAGGGTACATCTTTTCCCAAAGAAGCATCTGAAGAAACATTGATTTACCATGCCTTTATAAAATCAAAGCATTTTAAATACATTCCACCTTCTAATGTAAGGCTGTTTACTTCATCAGAGCTGCAGCGTGTCAGTCTCGGAGAGCCTTTGATTGCAGTGCTCTGTGCTCAGGTGGCGGCTGTCCATGTTCTGTTTGTGCTCTGTGCTAGGCATTCTCAGCAGAGACGCGATCAGAAGATGGGAGGATGCTGGCTCCTGCCACTGACGTTTTCTCAAAGGCAAAACTACAGAGCTCCAATTTCCTGTTTGCACTTAATGCACTCTGGGACTTAAAGAAACCTTAATTTCTTGATTAAAAGACGATTCAAATTTAAAGGGACAGACAATTTAATTGCATGCCAGTTGATGAATGCTGACTGCTCTGTGCCTCATCTTCCCTTTTTCTTTCCATAAGCCTTTGTCACAATTGTCTTCACTTTTCTTTGGCTAACCAGTGGAAATGCATGATTAAACTACTCAGCTTAACTAAGCGCTTGCTTTTGCTGCAGAGTCTGTTTTGTGGGCAAGATATTTTAATGACTTTCTTTCCATGAGCAGGATTTATAGTAGATAATTGCTTTTAAGAGAGAGAGAGAACACATGCTAGCCAGGCAGAAATTTTAAGCTGATCACCTCATTTCTACAGTTTTAGCAGAAATAAGCAAGATGATTAGTTTGGAATGTATTTGTAGTCAATGGTTAAAATGGAAATCCAGAGTTGCTGATTACAGCTCAGAAGGAGCTGCACTCGCAATGAGCTTCTGGAGTGATTCCAAGTCTCTTCTGCACTTGACATTACTGTACGGGCAGAAGGAACCGTTGGTGTGTGTGTGCATGTGCACATGTGTGTGTGTGTGTGCGCGCGAGTGCGCACGTGTATATAAATATATGTGTATGTGGAAAGAGAGAAAGAGAAGAGTGAAGGAATGGTGAAGAGCAGGAGGGAGAGAAGAGATTTATTGTAGGATTTCCTCACCTAACCCAGGAGGCTGCCCAGGGCTGGAGAACAGGAGCCAGGGTTGTAACTCAGTTCAGCCGTAAGGCCTGAGGACGCACAGGGCTGTGTCAGCTCGGGAGTTCACAAACCTCAGGGAGCCTCAGCTCGGCTGCCCAGAGGCAGCGGATGCCCCACATGCCTGACTCTGAGGAGCCTGGGACATCACAGTTCACTAGTGGATGGACAGTTCACTAGTGGTAGACTCACACTGTGGGGAGATCACGAGTCACTCACACTATGGGGAGTCATGTTCCACCAGCTTATTGACTCACATGTAATGTACTGGTTACTTTTCTCATTTGTTGTGACCGGATACCTGACTAGAGTAACTTCAGGGAGAAAAGGCTCATTTTGGGTCATAGTTTGAGGGCTCAGCCCATCACAACCAGGAAGTCACAGCAGCAGGAGTGTGGGGTGCCTCCACACACTGCCACCATGGTCAGGAAGTGAAGCTTGGCTGTAAAACCTTGAGGGCCATGTCCCCAGTGACCCCCTCTTCCAGAAAGGCTCCCCCCGAAGGTTCCAGGACCTTCCAATGCAGAGCCACCAGCTGGGGACATGCAACAGCCAGACTGTGCCCCGTCTTCCCAGGAAGCAGACCGGAGGGAAAGCCTGCACCCAGCTGACTTTCTAGTTCTCCCCGTCTGCCCAGTCTGGGCCAACCTGGGTGGCAGTTCACAGTCAGGTTGACTGTGTTCCTTCTCAGCCAGCCTTCTCAGGGAAAAGTCCTCATGAAGGCCCAGATGTAAGTCTTCTTCTGAGTGACCCCAAACCTACACGTTGACAGTGAAGGTCGTGCCTCACGACTCACGCCTTGCAGAAGGCCCCGTGAAAGATCTAGAGGTAATGTTTACCTGGGAATGTGGGCAAATCTACACAATCAAACAGACACAAAACCATCACATTTTTCTCTATTTAATTCAGGTTTTCACATGCTGTGTGGATGTTTCTAATAGTATCAGAAGAGCCTTGATCTGACTTCCAGTGTCCTGAGGGTCTGTGGTACCTTGAGGTCCCAGTACAACTCACACAAATTAGAGAGAAGCTAGTTCGGGTACACTGGTCCTGACTCTTCCCAATACATTTGATTTTTTACTTCCTCTTCTTAATGCATTTCTTCTTTTGAAAAATTTTATAATGAATAAATTCAATCACCCACGCAAAAGCAGAGAGCAGCTTAGTAACATCTATGTTCCAAACTCTAATACTCTGAATTTATAGTTTTCTTCTGCCTACACCTCTCTTAGTTTCTCTTTTTCCCTATACAGGATTGTTCTCAGGCAAATAGCAGGTATTCAAGGTTGCTTTGTATATAAATAGCTTCAGATAATGTATGGATACATTGCCTGTCCATTAAAAAATACCTGTGGCCTGTAGCTGAGGCAGGACATAGGAGGCAGGACATCCAGTAAGCAGAAAGGATTCTGGACAGTGCCAGGCATGGGAGATTTGACCGGCAAGATGTGAGGAAGATGGATGTGTGGTACCTGAGCAAGAGGTAACCAGCCACATGGCAAAGTGTAGATTAGTATAATGGGTTATTTTAAGTTATGAGCTGGCCAGAGAAAAGCCCAGGTATGCTGGGGAGTCACAGAAGGGTGGACCCTCTCCCAAGAGCTTTTGTTCACCTGAGGAATGAACGAAATTCCCCTGATGGTGGATTTCCCACTGGAGGGTAGAAGGATTTTCTTTTGGTAAAAAATTTTTAAAAGAATCTCAAATGCATTATGAAAAGGGGGCAAAGGTAATGACTGAGGTGGTTTGTTTGTTTGTTTGTTTTGTCCTCAAATACCTCTCTGAACACTCACTAACCCTGCGGGCAATGCGCATGCCACGTCTTAGTCCTTCAGGGGAAGGTGGCAGAGGTCTGGCCTTTACCACACGTGCTTATGGCCTCTTTCAGGCTCTGTGTACACACTGGACAGGAGCTGGGAATCAGGGCTGGAAGTAGGGTTCTCTGCTAGTCAGAGCCTCTCGGGCTATTTCCCAGACAGTCGTTTTTGTTTCCTTCCAAGGTGATGATTGTTCCCAAGGCAGTGACTTTAAGGACACCGTATGTCAGCCAGCAGTGCAAACTCATGGGAAACAGGCCTGGCTGACGTTCTGTGTGGTGAGAGTGAGACATAGGAGAAGTCCCTCTCAACACTGGAGCTGGAAATGGTGTCAGGGATGTGCTCTCTGGTGCCAGCTTCAGGTTAACCTCATTCTGTATCACCATGTCTTGTTTTAAGGACTTGGGAAGTCTGTTGCGAGGAAAAGTGCTTCGGGCAACAAGCTCATGTACAGAACTCCGAGGACCAGGCCAAATATTTCCTTCATTGTTGAGTCCACTGGAGGTACAGTAGCCTCTGTGTCCTGTCTCCCTTCATTTCCTAGGTGTTTGTTAATTATCCACTAGACTGATACCTATCTAGTGCTAGGTTACAGCCATGAGCGGAACAAAGACTCCAGCCTCAAAGATTAGGATGTCAGTAGAGAATTACTAATGAGCAAACACTATGTGTACATCAGAATCAAGTGTGACAAGAAAAACACTGAGTAGGTATTAAATCAGGGCTGTTGTGTAAGAAGACATTTGTTCCAGGGGGTGGGAGGTGGGAGGGGTATTTCTGGGAAGAACGTCCTAAACACAGGACTGAAGTTTCCAGAGACCCAGGAAGGAGCCTGGCTGACATGTTCAAAGAGCAACAGAATGCCAAGGGCTGAAGCAGGGTTGGGTAGAGAGTAACTGAGTAGAAGCACAGAGACGCAGGAGGTACCACAGAGCACAGCGCAGAACCCCTCATTTGTTTGTATTTAGGAACTCAATGTGAGGTCCACCCCCAAGCAGATAGGAGGTCTAGAATGGGTAAGAGACTTGAAAGAAGAAGTATTGAGAATTCGTAAGATGCTGTTTGTGCTTCAGTAGAAGAACTTGGGGTGAGAAATAATTGCAGGTTGAGTGTCAGCTGTTTCTCTTCAGTGTGAGGTGTGGGTGGACAAAGAGCTCATGTAACACTTGGCAGGATTACTGCCCTTGACGGGGGTGAGCGCACTTGTGTTTATAGTGGGCTCCTCCCTGTCCCTCCTCCACCACACTGCTCCCACGCCACATCAGCTTTTGAGTAATTTAGGAATTAGCATTCGATTGAATCTTTTGTTGCCAATAAATTTTAAAATGAGCTAATTTGCTATTGACCATTGTGATTAGAATAATCGCCCCATTGGAATATGTGTATAACAAGGATAAAGGGAATTATAGCTCCTAAGGCTGATATTCCATTTCCTCCTATGAATAGTTAATGTTCATGTCCCAGGAGGACAGTCTCTGCACACACACACTAGAACCTGCAGATTTAAGCTGGACTAAGCATGCTCATTTGCAATAAATAGTGACATAAATCAGGCAAAGAGCCTCATTCTGATTGGGAGAATTAAAATCCTTGGGTCTACTCTTCATCGTCAGCTTGTTCCTATGATTCCTAACATGTGTTCCCTGTGCACCAAGAAGAAACTTCATTGAATTTTATTCATGAATAACATACTGGGTATTGGGTTTTCATTACATTCTCACAGCCTATCTTGTGGTTTGGGAGCTTTTATTTTTATCATGCATTTTATGATTCTGAGGTGTACTTGTAAATAAAGAACCTTGCGTGGGAGTAGGAAGGAAGACTGGACTTTGAAAACAATGACCCAAACCTTGATATGTCCTTTGTTCTTTTGGAAAAGTGATTTGAACATATTTTTTCCTCTGAAGGTAAAAGTGACCTCTGTTCCAATACAATCACCCACTCATCCATCTAACCCGTGCACTTTTCTATCCATCTACTCATATATCCATCTACTTTTCTATCAGTCCACCCATTTACTTACCCATCTACTCACCTACCCATCCATCCATCCATCTATCCATCCATCTGTCCATCTATCTTCTCTCACTGTATTCCTTGCATAGCCAACATCAATCATGGCTGTAGTTTTGTGACCTGGAAAACAAGCCAAATTTTCAGGTCCACATAGGAACGAATCCGCAGTGGATGAACGAGGCTAGCCACCAGTGTAGATTTGAAAATGAAAGGGTG